>VXAD01010613.1:1975-20079 GCA_013399195.1 Dicrurus megarhynchus
GGGGACAGGCTGCGTCCTGGCTGGGGCTGGGCGAATCCTGCCCAGCCAGGACAATACAACATAAAGCTAACTACAAATCCACTTTCCTTAGCTCAAAAAACCCCCGTAGCCACAATCGGGAGTGGATGGGGAATGTTTGCTCTGTCCCTATGCTCAAGGCACCATGTCCCACCAAAAGCCAGAGGGCACCAGGCTGAAGGACCTTCAGCCTGATCCCACCTGGATTC
This sequence comes from Dicrurus megarhynchus, assembly GCA_013399195.1. Taxonomy (NCBI): domain Eukaryota; kingdom Metazoa; phylum Chordata; class Aves; order Passeriformes; family Dicruridae; genus Dicrurus; species Dicrurus megarhynchus. The sequence goes on from VXAD01010613.1 coordinate 2,203, forward strand.
TCTTTCTGGAGTGCTCCCCCAGGATCACCTGGGCACCTTCTGTTTCAGGATTTGTTACCACAGCCAGGGAAGCATTTGAGAGCTACAGGTCACTAATGTGGACAAGCCTGCAGAGCTTTTCTGACTCCTAAATAAATAAATAATACAAAATTCACCTTGCTTCCTCCATACTACTCCTTCCACAATAATCCCTTCCCTGGAGACAAGGGATTTGCTTCTGTTAACTGAACACAGTAAGGGGCATGCTCTAACCTTTCAGCAGAAGGGCAGAAAAACAATGCTCCCTTTAAACCCTTTCTCAAAGGAATTGTTAAATTAAATAAGTGAATCCACCACCATAAACCTCACATGCTGTTAGCCTGAACCTCCTCAGTCCTGACCTTATATATTGAAAGAAGCTGGAGAAAAAAAAAAATAGCTGCAAATGCAATTATCTATAAGTAATCTTCATTTTCCACTTCTGGAAGCAAACAAGGGAGGGAATAAAGTCACATGGCCTTTACAAACATCTCCGTGAATCAGATCTGGAAGCAGCACCCAGCTCTGGCCTGGCATGTATTCCAGAGCCAACAAAAACCCTCTTCAAAAACATTATCAACACCAGAAACAGAGCAATTTAGAAATAGTTTTCTGCTTACCGGACCACAAACCCTGAGAAATCAAGCAGAAAACCAGCACTCAGCAGCTGAACTGGATACAAAGGAGTTGCTGAGTCTTCAAGAAGATGAATTTGAAGGTGGCAGCGGTGGCAGCGTGTCAAAGCCAAAATGCACCCACTAGCCCAGCAGGCAAAACAAACACAAGACACAGGCAGGACTTTCAAACAAAGAAACCCCCTGCACAGACGGCCAAGGGCAGCCTCCCCAGCTCCTGACACTGCAGGTGATTCAAGTGCAGCTGGTCCCCGGACAGCACATCCAGGGGAGCAGGAAGGGTGGCAGGAAAAAGCCTGCCCAGAACTCCAAGGGTTCTGACTCTCCCTGGCTCAAAGGGTGGGCACACCAAGGCACTGGCACTCTTCTTCTCAGGGTCCTGCCTGACCACCCTTTGCAGGACATGAGACCTTCACTCCAGGCCAGTCAGGTCAGAAGATAAGCTGTAATTTAAAGCCCGGGAAAGCAAGAATTTAACAATTTAAAGATAAGCCATTATTCCTGCCTCAGTGGCACCTGTTAATCCTGACTTCCTTTTGAAAAGTTAGACAAGAAAACCTCTTTAATGTATTACAGACCCAAAAATCAGGGAGAGGGGGAGAGGGATGGTGGTGATCATGTTCCTCCCCTGAAGGCTCTTTGTGGTGTCTTATTTTCACTCCTTTGCCTGTGACTGTACAGTCTGGGGGGCTTTTCCCCATTCCAGACAAAACATCGTCTATTGTTTTCCATTTCCAGCTGTCTTACAGACTAACACATCTTCACAGAAAATGCAGAAACAGCCCTTAATTGAAGATGCCATCCCAGCCACCACCAACCTTTCTGCATCTGCAGAAACCTTGTCAGAAAATTGTTGCTGTTTTTTATACCAGGGTTCCTGGAAACAAGAGTAAATCTTTAATCACCTCAAAATGTGAGGATGAAAACCTAATTAAGGCATTTTCTATTAACCACCGAGAAATCTGATGCCTTAAAATAATCAGAGACACCAACACAAGTAACAGCAACCTCCGAAGTGTATTTTGAAGCAAAACACAACCATGATACCAAAGACTGTGTCCTTATTGCTGCTCAGAAAACAGAGATGAGCCAAGGGTGCAGTTTTATTTCACAGCACTAAAAATCCACAGGTTGTCCAAATTCATCCAGTTAGTACCAGATCATTACAAATATGCATTTGACAGCTCCATCCTAACCAGAACAACAGCAGCTCTTACTAGACAGAAAAAATTCAGAATTGCCAGAAAGATTAACCATTTAACAAATTAAAATGTGCTTCACACATATTGAAAGCCAGCATCCGAGAACACTGTTGGTATTTTCCATCAGCAAAAGCTTCCAGTTTCAGAAAGGCTGCAAAGAGAGTCCTCGACAGATGGCTGAGATGAGGCCTCCAAGCCACGGGAAGGAGGAGAAAGCATTATTTGTCTTGCAGGACTTTTGCAGGATGTGGGAATGTGCACTGCCAGGAGATGTGGCATCCTGATCACACACTGCATACTGAGCTAGTGCCCAACTTTGGAGAAGTATTTTGATCCATTTTAGTTTCCTTTTTTTAAGTATCTAAACAAATGTCTATGTTTATTAGATAAAAGTATCAGAGTGAAGTCACCTCCCCAGTGCTCAGAACCAGAATAAGTGCCTGGAGTACTTACGTGTCCCAACACTTCTATAGTGCTACAATGGTGCAAAGTTTCTGCACTGAGCCTCTAATTCTGCCAAAGGAGTGAGTCAGAGCATCCTCTAAACACAGATCAGAGCCCCAACAGCATATTTTCCTTTCCAGTTAATTGCTGACAGCCATTGAAGAGAGATCTTGAAGTGTTACACTGGGGGTATGAGGGACCCGTGCTCCATGGTGAAATCGGGAACAGCCTCTGAGGAATCCTCCACAGAATTTAAACATACTATCAACCTGCTAATGCACAAAGGGTACTCCACAATACAAGGAATTTTTTGGTTCCTGCACCTCATCTGGCACACAATCAAAAAGGCAGTCAAGTGCAATGTATTCGTCCCTCCATAAGGAAGAAGGATGTATCTTTTAACAAATATGATGTCTTAAAATCAGTCTTGCTGAACTGACAACAGAATCCTCCATTCATCTCCCCTAGTCAGGCTTTCATCCCTTCTGTTCATGAATCATCACTGACTCACAGAAACAAATATTTGTTCAAAGGTGGATTTTCTCACTCTTGTATCTGCAATTTCCAAACTTAACTGCCTTTGAACAAAGGCTCATTTCTTTGTAGCCTGACTCAAATGTTGCAATAAAGCTCCTAACTGAGATCTGTCACAACCATCACCATCAGTTGACTTAGTCTCAAAGTAGGATCATGTGAAAAAGGAGACATGTAAAGGTGATTGAGCAGTAGCCATACGCAGGGGCTGACAATTATCCTGACCTATATTCCTCTGGTTGTTGCAGCACTGAACTCCTCCCTAACCATTTCCCCAGCTTCAGAAAGAGCTGCAGATTTAACAGAGGCAAGTGCTGAAATACTTCAATCAGTACCTTCAGTGATCTCTTGGTCTCTGCAGCAAGGGGTGTGCTAATGAAACACAGCCCTACAACCACAGGTAGGGAAATGCCCTTAACTCAGAGAGCAACAGCAAAAACCAGGTGTTCAATTGCTCCTTAACTCACAGGTATGCAAACCTGAAGTGCTGTTATACAAGGCATATTAAGAAGAAAAAAGTGACAAAAGGCTGAGTCCTCAGGAAATTTTTTTTAAAAATATCATACACTAAGTGTAACTCCTCAACTTGGAGTTTGGCTTGCTTTTTTCTGTTTTGGTAGCAGTGAAGTTCCCAGTTCTGGGGGTGAGCCTACAAAAAGGACTTATCAGGTGCACTATAGACATTTATACCCTCAACTGCTGCAGGCTGTGCTGTGGTAATCACTTATTCCAACCCTTCACCTCCTGCCCAGGAAACACAGCAAATGAAACTCCACTTTACAGGGTGAGCTCTGAACATTAGAGGGTGAGAGTGTGCACTTCCAAGAGCTACCACCACCATAAATCCATACCCTCATCTGCTTTGGGGCAACTTGGTCAAACAGCCATTCCCTTGCACATGATGAAGGAATTTTTAATCTCACTTAATTCAGACACTTCTCATCAGTTATCTGCAGTTCTCCTCTTCCTGTCACACTGCAGAGCTCTAAAATACTTTCCAGCTTTCAGGAATAAGGGAACCTACTTAAAGTGCATTTGCTTTAAAAGATTACCAGTCCTTCTATGCCATTCACCTCTTTAAAACCAGCTGCATTTCGAAAGCAAGGTGGCACATCAAATGTGTAAGGCCTACATAAGGGGCAGCTTGTTTGGTACCTTAAAGTTAGAAAAAGTCAAGTCTCAGCCCAATCTTTATACAGTTCAAAAACCTGGATTTAGAGTCAGCAACAATTCCATTTCAAGCAGGAGGCTGGAGACATCAGAGGTGCTTTCCAGCCAGAGCTGGTAGGAAAACTGTCAGCACCTGGCCAGGGCCAAGATGTTCAGAGCCGTGGCACAGCTTAACCTGAATGCCCCGGCCTAAATAACACCAGAAATGGATGGTGTTAGTGAAAGGACACTCCAGAGCACTTAGAGAACAACTGCTGCATATCCCAGAGCACCTTAAAGGAAGAATGGCTACTTTCTACTCCCTCACTTTGTTCTCTTTTTTTCCTGCTTCTTTTGAAAGATAATTTACTTACCCTGGAGACTAACTTGCTATGCAGGATGGGTTGATGATGACTGTAAGACTTTTAATTCCTTGCCCCTTTTCAAGCAGGTGATGCATGCAGGAACTCCTGCTTTAAGATGCCCAAAATAGAAATGGTGCTGTCCAGGCAGAAGTTGTGCAGCTGTAGAGAAGAGCTATGTACCTTCTCCCTTCTAGAAGCTTGGGAAAAGGATCAAAAAAAGGTTTGAAGTATTTCACGCGTGGCACAGGAAAACAGCAGCTAGAAACACAGGCAGCACAAAGCAATACTGAATCAGTCCAACCACCTTCAGATCCAATAAAATAGAAGCTGCCCCAGCTCTTAAATCCATCTGCAGCCCATTCATAACAGCACTGATGAATGAAATCAGGTTATTTGTATATATAAACACCCAGGTACTTGTGTCTTGCATCATGCATTTGTTACAACTTCCCTGTGACAGCAGCTGTTTTTGCAGTTCTGCTTACGCAATAGAGAATCAGTGCACTGAGCTGAGACAACCCCCCAAATCTGCAAGGTTAGAAAGTCAACACAGCAGCAGAAAATCATCCAAAGTGCTTGTTCCCAGCACCTGTGGAACTGAACCCAGACCAACTTGAAGAACGTCCGCTCTGTTTTGTTCCCTCATAGCTCGTCGACAGCAGTGACATTGACTTTGGGCAATTCGCACTCCTCTTTGAAGTGGCAGTTTTCCAGGATGTCCTTGTAGTAGTCCTTGAGGTCCGCATAGGTGGAGATGGTCTCGTTGGAGTGATGGAAGGACAGCAGTTTCTCATTGAGCAGCAGCTGCACCCGGTACTCCTCCTGGGAGGCGTTCACGTGGTCACAGTGGTAGAGCACGAACAGCAGGTTGGCTGCGTAAGGCACAATGCGGCCGCTACGGAATTTCCGCTGCGTGTGCTGGGCGTAGTTGTTGGCCAGGAGAGGCTCGTCATCTTTAAAGTAACCCATCAGGGCAAGCAGGGGCTGGAGGGTCTCTGCGTGCCCAACTTGGACAATCAAAGGTGAAGAAATGGGTTTGGAGCTACAAAAGAAAAGAAGCGGAAGGGATGAGCAAGAGCCTGTGCTTTAAAACAAAACAGCAACACATTGCACAGCTGCCAGTGGCCATGGCTGAAGGACACCTTGAACTTGTGTCACTCCGAAGTAAAACCTGTTAGGGAATTTCAGTCTGTTACAGACATTTTAAATGCAGTTTCCTAAACTTTGTCCAAGTATTGATCCAATGCCAACATAGTGAGGTTCAGCAAGGCCAAGTGCTGGGCCCTGCCCTGGGCTCACCCCAAGCCCTGCAGCTCCAGGCTGGGGCAGAGGGGCTGGAAAGGGCCCGTCGGGAAAGGCTCTGGGGGTGCTGTGCCAGCGGCTGGACAGGAGCCCAGGGGGGCCCAGAGGGGCACGAGGCCATGGGCCCTGGGCTGTGCCAGCCATGGGGCGGCCACAGGCCCAGGGCAGGGCCCGTCCCCTGGGCTGGCCCTGCTGAGGGACCTCGAGGGCTGTGTCCAGTTCCGGGCCCTCCCGGCCAGAGAGCCCTGGAGGGGCTGGAGCGTGTCCAGGGCAGGGGACGGAGCTGGGGAAGGGGCTGGAGCTCAAGCCCCTCACTTGGATGTGAGAGAGTCTCCTTCAAATCATCAGCAGCATTTACCAAATTTAGTCTGAAGACAGTAATCCAGTGATGCAGGAGAACAGTTGTCCCTCCCCAGTTTACAAGTCCAAGTGACCAGCAGGAATACTGCTATTGCTAATTCCTAAGGACACCAAGCAGGCCAGAAGGAGATGATGCTCCCCCAGTAACAGGTCAGTAAATCAAGCCACTGACTCGTACCCTGAAGGAGGACAGTTTATGTAACAAAAGGTTACAGACTGTTCAGCCAAAGGGGAGATAAGAGCTGGCTTGCTGTGCCAGGAAGCACCAGCCAAAAGGAAAATCTGACCCTTGCTCCAGAGAAGGATGATGGCTTTTGGGGACCATTTCCAAGTGGCCCAGGTCACTTGAGTTAGCACAGGTAAATACAGGTTTAGCTTTCAAGAGACACATCTTGATTGGTCTGAAAAGGAGGCGTTTCCCCCACTCCAACCCAAAGCAACAGAAAAATGGTTAACTGGGAAACTTGCCTGTGGATTGGAACTTTGATCAGCTCAGCAGGAATTCAGTGCTGGGCCCTGACCTCAGTGTAGCCATGGTGTTTGTGCAGTCTGACACACACCTTGTACCATGCTCCTGGTGAGCCGGAGCCCTTCTGACTCCACTCCTCAGACTCTCCCCTTAGGCAAAAACATCCCTTGAAAAATATATCCAAACCCTGCCTCTGTTTTCTGTTCAAAAGAAGCAGCATTCAAACCACAGAAAGGTTCTCTATGGAGGACAATATATTTTTTTCCACCTATGCCTTTGCTGCACCAAGAGCTTTACATTTACCACACTCTTCCAGCTCCTCCAAAATTAGTGTTCCTGCCCATGTTCTCCCCTTGCTATTTATGACCCCTTCACTCATTTTAAAATTGTAAAGCTTTTGGATCCTTGAATCCCTTTTACAATCTTCCTAGTAGAAACACTTCATCTTATTTACCTTGAATAAAACTGCCACATTTGCAATGCCACTGAACTTGTCATCTCTTTTTCCTGGGTCATTTACAACATTCCAAGGAGGTCAGATTGTTCCAGCTCTATCTCTGCCAGGAAAAATCAATCAGCTGTCCCTACCCTCCATTTCTTGTAAATTTATCAATTTCTTCCCTGTGTAAGGACATTCCCCCTTTACCCCATCTGCTTGACTTCTTTAGATAAGGAAACATGTTGAGAAAGATGTTTGGAAATCATGACTGTGGCTACCAGATCACCTTATTTTATATTTGCTGATCCCGGCCAAGAGCTCCAAGAAGATTGTTTTCCTTTTCAAGGGCCATCCTAACACTTCTCAGGTGTATCAAGGTGCTCAGCAGTACTAGCCTGGAGCATTATTTCTACAAGACTAGCCTGGAATTCTGATTCTCTCCTGGAGCTGCTTTTTTTATTTTTCCCTTATTTGATTATTTGTATTTTCATGTCCTCCCAGCTGCATGGTGGTCTGTGTTTTGTTAACTAAGAAGGAAGCTGGGAATGTAAACGTGCTGCTAGAATCTCCAAAACAACCCTACACAGGCATTACTGACTCCACAGGGAATGGATTTCACATCCCACCACTCAAAAAAGGCTTCAGAAATGCTAAGGCAAAAAAAAAAAAAGAAATTAACATTCTAGCTATCAGTGCTGGCTTTAAGTAAAGTTTGGCTTTACTTTCCAGCTGATGCTAAGCAGGAATGTTGAAATGGAAGTAAATCACAAAGAAAATATAGCAAAAAATAAATCATATAAACCAGCAAGGCATATGTTTGCAAAGCAGGAAACAAATTATAGCACAGGCAAGTTTTTAAGAACAAGGGAAGAAGTGACAAAAGAAGGACTAAACAAGGTGCTCATTCTCAGTCTGAATTGAGTTTTTCCTTCACCTGCTTTAGACTCATGAAATCCTCATGCCAACAGGCCAAACAGCCTTGGGAGGCAAAACAAACCTCTCCCACGCAGAGCTATCCCACTGGATGAGTTTAATGAGGATTAAAACTGTTTCCTGACAGGAAACAATCCTCAGTTCTCCACAGCCATTTTAACACAGCATGCCTGGTGATACTGGTGATTTCCCAGACTGCTCCAGCACTCCCTGTTCAGTCTCCAGGGTCAGGACTCCAGCTCACATGTGGGTTCCTATCATCCAGCAATGACAATCAAAATGGCTATCAAGGTTCAACAGCAATATTTTTAATTGTGGGGAAAATGACGACAGATTAGCTCTTCAGAGAATACACACAGGCAAAGGTTACCACTGCCCCTGCATTTCTGATAAAGCCAGAACAAGCAACAAAACATGATAAACAGTAGCACAGGCTAATAAAATATTAAGTGGCAGGCCTGATGTTTCCACACTCAATTTGCCTCACAGTTGATCAATGACTCAGCATCTTGCTGGAAGCATCAAAGTTCTCAACATTGTACTCTGGCAATTGCTAATGATATTTCAATCCACTTTTTCCCCTCCCTTTTATTAACTAGTGTATGGCTTGGGAAAGCCCACTGAGTAAATCTCATTCCCATCTTTGAAGGGAGATGAAGGGACTCATGCATAAAGTTTATGGCATAAAACTCTGCCATAAAATACAAGTAGCTTGTTTGGAAGTGATTGGTTTCACATTCATCTCATGGGGCACTTCCAAAAGAGCAGAAGGGGCTCTCAGTAGGCAGAGCACAAGCAGGGTTCCTTGGAGAGATGTGCCAGCTCCTGAAGTGCCCACACTGGGTTTTACAGATTTTTTTTTTTTACCTTTTAAATAAATCTCACTACAGATGAAAATGAAGAAAGTACTGAACAATTCAGCAGCACAAGCCAAAAGCCAAGTCTCACCATGGGGAAAAAAAAAGCATCGTGGGGAAGCACAGATGTGGGATTTATCATCCAGGCAAATTCTAGTTCTCCTGGATCTCAGAAGATTTGGGTTTAACTCTGAATCTTCTGCATCAGCTCACCCATCCTCAAGAGTAGATCATTCCTACTCTTCCCAGGACTACTGATAGTTCATTTTCCACATGGAAAAAGTGAACTTCCTTTTAACCAAAATTTATTTCCTAAGCACTGATTGGACTTTCAGTTAGAAACATCCCACTGTTTCCTGGGGTTTGGGTTAAGAAGAAACATTTCCTGCTGCAAAGCTCAACTGGCCAACCTTCAAACCTCATGTAAAAATCACTCCAACAACTGCAAAGAAGGTAAGTTTTAACACCTGTTTAACAAGCATGGTTAGACTACATGCTGCCCCTTTCCTCCCTAATAAAAAAGCCAGATCACAGGACTCCAAAACCTGTTTTCAACTATGGGATGAATTCTTCATCCTTCTCGCTTTCCCCTGTGATTTCAGGGGAAAAAAAAAGCTGGACAAACCGTAAACATACCAGGAAGCAGCAGAGACCAGGGAACGCAGTGGTGGGACTCAGAAGGCAGCAGAAATATTTAATAGTGGTGATGCTCAGAGGGTTATCACCAGTGGGAAGAAGAATTTTAAAAGTTTAAAAAAACCTCTGTCAAATAGTATTAAGTCATTACATGTCAAAACTTTCACCATAAATAGGAGAAGACAAGACAGCCAGTCATTCCCAGAATCAGCACCAACACAACAAAATGCCACCACTAATACTGACAAGAGAAAATTTTTCTTCTGTTGCAACAAGGAACAAGCTCACTCATGACAAAAGCAAACTTGAAAAGCTGACTGGACTACACAAAACTCATTAAAAACCCTGAGTAAAAGGCTCTTATCTAATCCTGCAACACTTAATCACTCAGAGCTAATGAGGCTTCCTTGTGTTTCACTGCAGAGCTGCTGCACTTTCAAAGGCTCTTTCCTGGCTGATCTCACCTCTTCCACTGTTTCAAACCTCAGAGATTTGCAGCAGCACCATGCTGATGTTCAATGTTGATCCATCACAATGAGCCAAAACCAAACCAAGAGGGCCATGCCACTTGTCAAACCCTTCCTGCCCAAGGTGGACACTGGTCAGACCAGTTCATTTGCCTGTTACTTGCCTAGGTCCTGTTTCATTTGGGTTCTTCATTCTCACATAAAAGGAGATGACTCTATAAAAGTTGCTGAGATACTTTTTCAGATGAATCCTGAGCAAGCATGTGTTAACTAATTAATGTGAGATTAAGGACATGCTGGGGAGTCTGAAAGGCACAAGAAACTTTAAATCTGGGCACACACATGAACAGCCACATTTCCAGGGGAGATCCCCTGGGCTGCCCAACTCTCTGAGAGAAGCCAGCAAAGAGACACACTTCAGAAAAGCAGACACAGGGATGCTGCTGAATGTGCCACAAGGATCTGTGGAGAATTTCACACCTCTGCCTTCCCCAGAAGCTCCCTTTAGTCATGTCAGAAGTCCTGCCTTTGAAAGATGGAACAATCAAACCCAGCCATACACTATGATACAGAGCTGCTGACTGAGACATCGGCTGTTTATTAATGAAAGCCATCCCAGCAGCAGTGAAGGGGTTTTAATAAACAACCTGACTGAACGTTTTGAGCCTGAGCAAAAGGGGATTTTCAATCTAATTATTTCATTGCTACTGCATATGTAGAAGCTTTTTGCTCAGTTCCCTTTGTACATACAATAAAAAGAGTTTTGAACTGTGGAGTGGTTTTAGATCACCCATTATATTCCTTGGTACTGAGTCATAGGTTTGGAAGGAGCAATTAGGGGCACAGCAGTAAATGACTCCTGAAAGGTTACCAATTGTGTTGAGAAGTGACCTGCAAAGAGGAAGGCAAATTACATGGAACAATAAAAACTACCAATAAATTAGTATTGGTCACTGCCAAATTAGTCTGTTTACTGTACAGCTTTGTGGTGTAACTCACAAAGATCACCTTCACTTGATCTTGAACCATATTCAAATTCAAGTAAGTTTTTTTTTTTTTTAATACCTTGGATCCATTTACCCTCTCAGAGGAAACCACCACCAAATATTTTGCAATGCATATGTGCATCTAGGCTAGTATTATCAGCACACACTGTAAGTACTGAGATGGCTGCACAAAGCATCCTCCCAATTTCCAGAGCCTTATGGTAACCCATTTGGACAGTACAAGCAATAACAGCTATTTAATGTTCTTTCACCAGCAGGAAATATTGATGTTAAATATTTGAAGCTAGAAGGAAAAAAAATGAAAAGTCTAAAACAGCTTTAGTGAATATGCTTAAAGTGTGCCACAACTGATTTGCAAATCCACCTCTGCCCAAGTGTGCAGCTGCAAAGGCTTTTAAAATCAGATGAGCAGCTTCATATTTCATTAAGTTCCAAAAGACCTGGATTTCTCATCAACACATTGAGCTTCTGTGGGCAGAATACTGTTCATTAAACTGCTGGGAAAATCAGCAGTGAAAAGTAATTCTCCACTAGCTTCTCTGGCTATTTTCTACCTATTTTTCTATTTGGAAAAAACACAATTCTTAGTCTATAAAGCACTTTATAATTGTGAAGACATAAGACAACTGCCCAACTATGCCATTTCAGCACAGCAAATCATATGGGTTTGATATGGAACAAGTGACACTTTTAACCAAAGTTTATTTCGTAAGTGAAAATGGTTTCATTTCATATACATCTCTTGTGATACATTTCATTATAGTTTTGTAACTAAGAAAATTTGTATGGAAGAAAGAGAGTCCCAGCCCCCATCTTCTCCCTAGAAATGTGATGATGACACTTCCTTCCAGACTGGTAAGGAGGTATGAAGGAATGTGGTGGTCCTGAAAGGTCCACTGGGCTGCTTTCTACTAAAGAATTAACCTTTATTAGACATTGATACTTCATTGCTACTGGGGTGCAGAAGAGCAGGGCCCATGCACTGTGCTAACAGGAGGTGGTCATTAGTACAACTACTGACAAATCCTACATCAGACCCAAGCTCCTGAACAGAAATTCCACCTTTCCACCAGCTCTCTGGATGGGGGCAGTTGCCAAAAGCAATCACAGAGTGAAAATCCCTTTCACAGCTTTTAACACCATCTTTCTGTACAGCGAGACATACCCAGAAGAGACTACTGCTAGTTTAAACCCCAGAGTTATACTGGTATTCACATGATGAAAGATCCTGAAAGATCTGAAATTTTGCACTGCAAATTGAAGGTGGGACTAATTAGCAAGAGGTATTTATTACCACCTTCATCATATTCTTAAGGATACACTAATCAGCAGGAGGGGTTTTCCACCAAAGGAATAAAAGCAAGCTTTGATAAGGCAACTAAGTTAGCTGAGCAGATTGCAAGGGCAACAATCACTTCATGGAAGAAACAGGTTTTCTCTTTTTAATTTCACTGTAACTGGGAATGAAAACAGAACAAAGCTATTGAACGTAAATGCGTAAAGTGTGCTACAAAAACACAGCTTTGCCAACACTGCTCTCCACTGCCAAGTCTGGAGCAGAACAGATAATCCAGATCCCTCAGCTTCCCAGAACAGAAATGCTTCCCTTTCTACTTCTGAATAGCCCAATCTAAGCTTTCCAAAAAGAAAAGATCTTGGAGCAAAGATAATGACCTGGAAGTGAATGTTTTGTTCTCAAGTTTTTAAAGTAATTTCTTGCTCTTAAATTTTTAGAGCAAGCAGTCAGTTATAAATTAATGCTAAACAACATTAAATTGAAACAACATCCACTGAAAGACATTTCATCATCACAAAAGTTCATTTTCTGAAAGTGCTGCAAAAATATTTAACCAGTTGCCTTGAAGTTGACCATCACCATAAAAAGAAAGAAGAGACTGGCTTATCTTTTTATTTGTACATTTTGTTTTCTTTTGTAGTCGTACACTGCCACAGGATGTCTCTCTCCACAGATGAGATAAATCTCTCTCCCTAGATGAAACAGGATTAGCTGCACCTCCACTCCCTAGATTCCAAGGGAGACAAGCTGTTCCAAGACAGCGGCCCTGGTAGATTCCCACATCCTCTCCAAGTTACCCAACCCAGTTTATTCCCAGGTCTCCACTGCTTTACGACTGCCACCTTCTGTTGTGGAAGGGAGTAACACATTCCTGTGGCACTCGGCTACCTCAGCTCTCTGGTTCTTGTTTAGGATGACCCTCAGCCTGAAGACTGCTCACATCCAGCTTGGAATTTTGCAAGATATAGGGTCCTGATCCTTTGCACTCGCTGCCTGCTTCCCTCCGTGATGGCAAAACAACACGACAGCCCCAGGGATTGCAACTGAACTTCCACAGCCAATGCTGAAAGACACGAAGTTACCATGGTCCTTGGGAGCTCTGCCTCAGACACCTGCTCTTCCCACCTCTCAATTTAGCAACTGCTGATTCAGCTCCAAATAAATCAGAAACCTCCATCTGTACCTCTTCCTTCCAACTACAGCTTTCGGGGATTTTTTAACTGTTATTATTAACTTACAGGGATGTTTTATAAGCAGTTGAGACACACAGCTGCAAACAGTGCGTGTAACGTAAGGACTGAAAGGCTGTCACTGCTCAAAGAGGAAATGACACTAAAAGGCAACAAAATTGATCACTCTCCTTCCATTATACAATCCTATGGTCCTATCCTTGATATCCTGTACTTTTATAGAATTTCCATACTAATCTCCTAAGGTATTCATTCACATGACTGATTATTAACATGAATTTGTAACTGTTCAGTTTACATAAGGAAAATGTGCACAGGTTGTAAATTAACATTTAAGCAAAAAACATTTAACAAGGACATTTTAAGCAAAAAAAGCTCATTGTTTTAACTCAATGTCTCCTCTCAAACTGTGCAGGAAGAGAACACCACTATCAAACAGCATTTGGCTGTCTCCTGAAGGCCTGTGTAGATCAGCAAGTTAAAAGATGAAAATACTTTAGCTGAGCACAAAAGCATCAATGAAAGTAACAAAATATACTCTTTAAAGTAATATTGCTCCAGTAAAAATTGTATTCTCACTGTTAAAATTCTAGATCCGGCTCTCCCAATATTGCCAGGTTTGGAGGTTAAGTACTGAACTCCCATTGACATGAAATCCAGCTCAGGATTGACCACGGAAAGCTCATACCAAAGCACTGAAGCCTTCTTCTGATTTACCTTTTGCTCTCTTCCACTGCTTTGTCCAAGTGCTGGAAGATATCTTGGAACAAAATGCAGCTGGAGCGACTGTTGATGTCATAGCCATATCCTCTCTTCCAGTATTGCTTCAGGTCGTTCAGGTATTCCAGCACCTAAAGTCAGAGCTCACAGGTTTTTATTACCGCACCAAGGGAAAACAAAAAGCCCACAGCCTGGAGCAATGACACAAAAACAACCCCAAACACCAAGGCTCCACTTCGAAACCACTTCAACATAAAACCAGACAACAGATCAGACCAAAAAGCCACCAAACTCAGCACCTGGCTATGCTCACGGTCAGGTGAGGTGCTGCACATCACAAGACAACCATTATCCACTGCTCTTTTAGCACTTCTAATTTTGCCTTTGGCTCATCATTCTTCCCACAGAATCCATCCCACACCTTTAGCTCAGCTTGTCTGTTTTCACATTCCAGAGATGCGCACACATCTCAAACAGACAGAACTGTGCCTTGGAATTATTCAAGAGCACGAGGCGCTCTCCTTGTTCTTTGCTCCTTTCCTGACAATTCCTGGCATCAAAGTCTCTTCCCATCTTCCTGCTGAGTTATTTATAACAACACTGAACAGGGCAGGTCTCAGCAGAAGCCCATGGTAATCCTGATCCTCTTAGAGAAGAGACCACTCATTCCTAACTGCCCACCCTTTAGCCAAACACCTACCTATGCAAAGGCCTCCTCTTTTCCCAAGGGTGCAAATTTCCTTAAGAGCCTTGGAGGAGCCTTACTGAACATCAAAAGTTACAGCAAGCAATTTTGAAAGAAGAGGAACAAACATTTCTCTCATTTATCTGGGTTCTACTGGGTTTTATTAACAGGCATCTATCTGATTTAGAGATCTGAAAGTCCCCAAAACCAAACAGAGTCCCCAGAGGCCCTAGAAGACCTCATCTGATGTACCCTGGAGTGGATTTTATCATGTGATTCTATCATGTGAAAAACACACATTATAGAATGGTTTGGGTTGGAAGGCCACTTAAGATCATCTCATTCCAAACCCCCTGCCACAGGCAGGGACACTTTCCACCAGAGCAGGCTGCTCCAAGTCCCACGTACCTTGGCATCTTCTTCACTGAAGAGTGAACACCATGGGGAGGTCACATTTTTTATAGCCAGCTCATACGAGCAGGTGAGAAAAGCCACTTGAACAAGATCTGCAATAAACCCAACAAACAAGCAAGAGATAAACCACTGCTACACAAGTAGCAACTTCCTCTCAATTCACCTCTAAAATGAACTGCAATTACTGTTTGGCAATGCAAACAATGAAATCCAATAGATAATTGGCAGGACAAAGGCCAAGCACCAAAAATACGCATAGTTTATATAGTTTAACAGAATTATCGCGCAAAATCCAGATTTTGGGCTGCAAGCTCTTCACGTTACATCATTACAAGGGGAAAACAAGAGCATTTCACATTAAACGCTGCCCATCTCCTGACGTGTTTTAGGTGTCAGCTGCTGGTGCAGCCACACAGGACAAGAGAGTCAACACAGGGAAGGTGTGAGGTCTTGGACAACTCCACATCAGCAGCTGAGTATGAGCAGAACCACGCTGAACTTTGTTTCCATCATGTCCCTAAATCTGCAATCCCAGCAGCAACACTTATTTTGGGGGGGGAGAGGGGGGTGGTTTCCCCACCACTTGACCACAGAGGGAAACCCAGCACTTCTGTTCTGGACAAGTGATTTACAACAGACACACAGGGCTGCTTTTCCTCAGGTCATTTATGTGCTTGAGTAGTAACAGGTTCCACAAAAGCTACACCTGCTCCAGAAAGCAAAATTAAAGCACTCATATCCCTCCAAAACCAGGTAAAGCTGATTGCATCTACAGGAAAGATGTTTTCAAACATCTTTTTCTTCTGACCAGTAACCAACAATCATTCATTACTGCAACACCAACAGACTTACAGTCTCATGCACTTAATTAGAGACAATTCACAGCCACTTTAAATTACCTACTCTGCATAACTACACTTCCTGGAGCCGAAGCCAATTGTTTACCTGCGTTTAGCTCCTCCACCGGCAAACACAAGGCACTGGCAACCTTCTCCAGGACCTTCTTCATCTCGGGCCCCTCTTTGAAGGCGTTCACCTGGCACATGGCCGCATCATTCTCCTCCACCAGGGCTACAAACTTGGCACAGTGATCAAAGAACCGCATCAGGGAGTCATTCACTTCAATCTCCACCTCTGAAAGCAAACGTGGGCATCAGGGGGAGCACCACCATCCTCAGGGGTACCAGCACGTGGCCACCGTGACACCCTCCGAGGGACAGTCTGCCTACCACAGCCGCATCCCCACGGAGGGGACGCGGGGTGCAGGGTTCCCCTCAACCTGGGCATGGGGGATGTGGGACTGGTCTCATGGCTTCTCTCAGCCACAGGGACGGCAGCAGACACCCCCAGCCCCCTTGGGAGCATCAGGAGGTGTGGGACTCCCACGGCCACTCATGAAGGGCACAGGAGTCCCCCAGCCCCTCAGGGAGATCATGGGGTTCCCTCAGGGATGGATCGAGGCTCCCCCAGCCCCTCAGGGAGGCCACAGGAGTCCCTCAGAGTGGATGCAGGACTCTGACAGCCCCTCTTTGAGAGCACAGAATCCCTCAGGGAGGGTGTGAGGTGCCCCCATCCCCTTTGAGAGAGCCGGGAATCCCTCAGGGAAGGCCAGGGGCTGCCCCAGTCCCTCAGGGAGGACACAGGAGTCCCTCAGTCAGGGGATGGGTCTCCCCTCACCCCCTCAAGGAGCACTGCGGGCTCCCTCACGGATGGCATGAGAGCCCCTCCAGGAGAGGCAGGATTCCCTCAAAGAGGGTGGGGGACACCCCCAGCCCATCAGGGAGGGCATGCGGCTCCCTCAGGGAGGACACAGGAGTCTCTCAGGGAGGGTGTGGAACACCTCATGGGGCTTCTGCAGCCCCCCAAGAACACAGGGGGCTTTCTCAGGGAAGGTGCGAGACTCTCCCAGTCCCCTCAGGGAGATCATGAGGCTCCCGCGCGGAGGGTGCAGGACCTGCAAGGAAGGAACGCGAATCCCTCCCGTAGGGTGTGGGATTCCCCCAGCCTCCCAGAGAGCACTGGGCGCTCCCTCAGGGAGGGCACGGGAATCCCCCATCATCTTGGGAGAGCTGGGACTCCCTCAGGCCCTCAGGCATAGCCGGGGAGTCCCTCAGTGAAGGGGTGGGTGTCGCGTACTCACCGTCGCCGCCGAAGTCGAGGGTCGGCCCGAGCCCGCGGCGGAAGGCCGCCCCGCTCTGCAGGCAGCGGTGCTTGGAGCTGCTGGCCAGCGCCAGGCGGCGGCGGGCGGCGAAGAGCGCGGGGAAGCGGGCGGCCATGCGCTGGGCCAGCTGCTCCATGTCGCGCCGGCCCTGCGGCGCCAGCCGCCCGTCCAGGCTCTCCTCGTACCACATGGGCCAGGCGGCCAGGGCGGCGGCAGCGGGGCAGGCGGCGGTCCCCGCGGGCCGGCGGAGCAGCCGGGCGTGCAGCTCGCCCAGCCGGCGGACCTGCCCGGCCGTGGGGTAGCGGGTGCCGTGCCGGAGCATGGCGCGGAGCTGCAGCGGGGCGCAGGAAGCGGGCAGCGACCCGCCCGCCCCGGGACCCAGCGACAGCGGGTCGCGCACCAGGTGCGGGTTCACCTCCTCGTAGCGAGACTTGGTGCCGAAGTAGCCGCTCAGCCCCGCGCTCGCCAGCGGCAGGACGAGGAGCAGCACGAGGAGAACGGCTTCCCCGGGAGGCGCCATGGCTGCAGCTGCGCGGCTGCCGCAGGAAGAGGCGGAGCGAGGCCGCCTCTTTACGGCTTCAGCCGCCCCACGG
>VXAD01010613.1:20135-203544 GCA_013399195.1 Dicrurus megarhynchus
CCCCTCAACCTGGGCATGGGGGATGTGGGACTGGTCTCATGGCTTCTCTCAGCCACAGGGACGGCAGCAGACACCCCCAGCCCCCTTGGGAGCATCAGGAGGTGTGGGACTCCCACGGCCACTCATGAAGGGCACAGGAGTCCCCCAGCCCCTCAGGGAGATCATGGGGTTCCCTCAGGGATGGATCGAGGCTCCCCCAGCCCCTCAGGGAGGCCACAGGAGTCCCTCAGAGTGGATGCAGGACTCTGACAGCCCCTCTTTGAGAGCACAGAATCCCTCAGGGAGGGTGTGAGGTGCCCCCATCCCCTTTGAGAGAGCCGGGAATCCCTCAGGGAAGGCCAGGGGCTGCCCCAGTCCCTCAGGGAGGACACAGGAGTCCCTCAGTCAGGGGATGGGTCTCCCCTCACCCCCTCAAGGAGCACTGCGGGCTCCCTCACGGATGGCATGAGAGCCCCTCCAGGAGAGGCAGGATTCCCTCAAAGAGGGTGGGGGACACCCCCAGCCCATCAGGGAGGGCATGCGGCTCCCTCAGGGAGGACACAGGAGTCTCTCAGGGAGGGTGTGGAACACCTCATGGGGCTTCTGCAGCCCCCCAAGAACACAGGGGGCTTTCTCAGGGAAGGTGCGAGACTCTCCCAGTCCCCTCAGGGAGATCATGAGGCTCCCGCGCGGAGGGTGCAGGACCTGCAAGGAAGGAACGCGAATCCCTCCCGTAGGGTGTGGGATTCCCCCAGCCTCCCAGAGAGCACTGGGCGCTCCCTCAGGGAGGGCACGGGAATCCCCCATCATCTTGGGAGAGCTGGGACTCCCTCAGGCCCTCAGGCATAGCCGGGGAGTCCCTCAGTGAAGGGGTGGGTGTCGCGTACTCACCGTCGCCGCCGAAGTCGAGGGTCGGCCCGAGCCCGCGGCGGAAGGCCGCCCCGCTCTGCAGGCAGCGGTGCTTGGAGCTGCTGGCCAGCGCCAGGCGGCGGCGGGCGGCGAAGAGCGCGGGGAAGCGGGCGGCCATGCGCTGGGCCAGCTGCTCCATGTCGCGCCGGCCCTGCGGCGCCAGCCGCCCGTCCAGGCTCTCCTCGTACCACATGGGCCAGGCGGCCAGGGCGGCGGCAGCGGGGCAGGNCAGCCCGGCTCCGCCCGTCCCATCACGGCTTCGCCCACCTCTTCAGGGCTTCGACCGCCTCAGCAGGGCTTCTCCGGTCCCCTCACGGCTTCACGCGCTCCATCACAGCTTCACCTGACACCTCTCGGCTTCGCCCGCCCCAGCCCGGGGTACTCGTATCCAGGCGAGGCGCCGGCGGGAGCCCTGAGGGGAGCCATGAGCTGTCTGACCTATTTTTGCATCTGCTTTGCCTCTATGGAGCCTCACTGGCTTCATGGAGCTCAGTAAAAGCAAAAAAGTCAATACACAGTCAGACAGGAGGGGAATGGTTTAATTCCTCTGTACAGGTAGAATAACTGGATCGACTGCAGTAGGGAAAGGGAGGGAGACAAGGTACGTTGTCCTTCTCTGTCTATAAAACTCAGAGCAAACCCTGTGAAGCAGATGGGCTCAGGACAACTTAACCTTTCTTCTTAGTGGTCAGTGTCCAAGATGTGCTAGATCTGAAAAATTTTGAATTGCTCATCTTTTTTTCTCTGCAGTTGTGCAATATATTATCAACTCTAAGATCTACTATTACCAAAAGTGCACCATGTTCAACTGGTCACAGAATGTGCTGCTGTCCCTTGGAGTCGTGTTGTAGAAAATCTATCTGTTGATACAAAGCAATAGTAGAAACTTGCTAACAAATCCTACCATGTTTTATTCATCAAATTAGTCTAATTAGCATTTAAATTAGCTAGATATTAAGACCACTTCAGGCAAAACCCTGGACCTAGGCCATGCTGGGAACGGGGCAAGTGGGATGTGGAAGTAAACTTTAGAGCTATCTATGTTTCTCAGAGCTCTGTGAAAACTTCAGCTATGATGTGTGTATCTCCATCATTAGAGAAGCTCTGTCTTAGTTAGAATTTTAAAAAGTCATTACACTCTCTTCCCTATTGCTTCTTCACGGCAGAAATTCATCCCCAACCAGGAACGCTGCTGGGCGCCACAGCTCCCCTCAGAACTTGCTTTGTCCTCCAACATGGGTGACCAAAGCCAAGAAGGGTCTTCCACAGCTGGTTTTGGCTATTTTTTTGCTAAAAGCAGTTGGATTGCACTCAAAGTAAGGTTGTGATGTTGAGAAGGGATTGCAGGTGGCTGCTGCAGGGGTTTGCAGTGTGGGGCATGTGGGTTTTTCCACAGAATCATAGAATCTCTTGAATTGGAAGGGACACACAGAGATCATTGAACCACAGAATCCCAGAATCCCTGAGGTTGGAGAAGCCCTCCCAGCCCATGGAGCCCAAGCTGTGCCCGATGCCCACCTTGTCCCCAACCCAGAGCACTGAGTGCCACCTCCAGCCCTTCCTTGGACACCTCCAGGGATGGGCACTCCAAAGCTCCCTGGGCAGCCCCTGCCAAGGCCTGAGCACCCTTTCCATGGAGAAATTCCTGCTGCTGTCCAACCTGAGCCTGCCCTGGCCCAGCCTGAGGCCGTTTCCCCTTGTCCTGTCCCTGTTCCCTCGGAGCAGAGCCCGACCCCCCTGGCTGCCCCCTCCTGTCAGGGAGTTGTGGAGTGATAAAGACACTCTGAGCCTCCTCAGAGTCCAACTGCTTTTAGCACTCTACCAGCAAGACCAGGTAGAAATAAGCAGCTGTGTAAAAACAAGTGGGAGCACGAAGTCTGCAGCCAGGGATGCATCCAGCTGGGAGCCGTGTCCAGAGAGCCACCAGTACTGGTTATCATCACAGGATCCCAGGATGGCTGAGGCTGCAGGGAGCACAGAGGGCACCTGGTGGCACCTCCCTGCTCCAGCAGGGCCATCCCAGAGCCCAGGGCACAGCATTGTGTGCACACAGCTCTGGAACAGCCCCAGGGAGGAGAGCCCAGAGCCTCTGTGCACAATCTGTTCAGGGCTGGGCACTGCCCAGGGCAGAAGTTCTGCCTCCTGTGCAGGGGGAATTGCTGGGCTCAGGCCCTGCCCGTGGCTCTGGTGCCATTGCTGGGCCCCCGGAGCAGAGCCTGGGCCCTGCTCAGAGCCCTCCCTGCAGACACTCAGTCACATCCCACTGGCACCGCTGGCATGGAATGATGGCATTGTAGTGACCTATCCAGAAGAGCTTAGAGAGGCTTAGAAAAGCAAAGAATAAAAAGAGGCATCCTGTGGAAAAGCCTGAGCAGCACAGTGGTGACACATCGGGTTACAAAACAGTTTGGGCAAAAGCATAACCAAAACATCCCCGTGCTGATTATAGCCATTTTCAGTGAAACCCTCACTATGGAATAGATACCAGCTTGTAGCTAAGGAAACAGAGTTATCTGTAGGAGAAGCAAGGCTTGTGGTTAACAGAAACATCTCCAGTCTCAGCAGAAAGGCTGAGCTTTTGGCCCATAGCACATCCTGCGGAGACCTGTGTTTTATACATAGTCAGACTTTACTCCCTGCCTCCATAGTCAGGCTATTGCTTCTGCAGCTGAGAATTTTCAGTGAACAAATAAATTTTCATTATTTATTCAGTCCACTACTGAAATTCTGTTGGAAAGTGTGTACCTCACCTGTCTCCTACCTCCTCAATATCCAAAAGAAAGTGTTAATGCAAGAGTGTGCCAAGGCTCAAACAGGGTAGGCAAAGCCTGTAATGCTGAAAGAGAAAGGGGAAAGAAAATATGGGGATAAGTAAGTGGTTTAAAGCTTCTGGGCAAAGTTATGGGCTCTCTGTTAGAGCAAGGCAGTGTGACTCAGCTGTCTCCCCATGACTCTGTCCAGGGCTACTTGGCCCATCTCCTGTGGCTCATTTAGTTTATATTAGACATATCTACCACAAATCACTTCTAGCATGTCATCTTTTATAGCAAACCAGCATTGTTGCTTTGAAACCTGTTGAGGGTATTCTAAAAATACCAAGGAAAATACCCATTCCATCATCTGCATAGTTATTCACTGTCGGGATTCTCTGTAGTTGGTTTTAGTAGGAAAAGGATTTTGCATATTACAGCAGCATGCACGTGAGCTGCTATGTGTGAGGGAGAAAAAGAGAACTCAGAAGAGCTTTTTGTTAGAGATTGTAAATGTGAAATTAAAATGTAGTTAATTAAAAACTGGTTTGTGATCCCAGTTTCCATTCCAGAGAGGGATTTCTATGTTCTGAGTTGTCAAGGGCAGACAGTTATCCCACACTGGATCCTTCCTTGCTCCTACCACGTCACATTAAATCATCACATCCTATTGCACCCCATGAAATTGTTCAGATATCTATTTTGAATGGTTTCACAGGATATTTTCTATTATGACAAGGAAAATCTTATCAATAAGATATCATTCTATAAGGAGGTAAAACACCTCCAGTTCATATCCCAAAACTCTGGACAAAGCATTTGCACAACAGCTACATTGCCATTTTCACCCCCCACAAGTATTGTGACGTTCTTTTTTTGGTCCTTGTGTCTTCTTTATATCTAAATTAGAAGCCAAAACTATTTACAAACATGCCTGTTTCAGATGCAATGATATCAGATTGTTCCTTCTTCTGTTCTCCTTTATTGTTTTTGTTTCTTGACATCTTCAGGTCTGGCGATGCTCAGGGGGGTTAGTTCATGACTCACATTTCCATTCAGCAGCACTTTTTGTTCTCTTGCAGTGCAATCAAATAGTCCTGTCCTGAATAATTTCTTTGTTTCTGCTTCATCTATGGATTTTCCATAGAGGTGCATCAATTTCCAAACCAAGCTATATTCAAAATGCAACTGAGAAGGTGAATGCACCAACTTCTTCTGAAAACACGTTTTTCCTTACAAACCCTTCCGGCTCCTCAGTGCTTTGGTGGCCTGTAATAGCCACCAAATTAACGGCAATATATTTCTTCAGCAGCAAAAGGGCAGAGAAAACAAATTTTCCTGTGTCCCAGCTGAGTGTATGCCACTAGCTGGTCTTTCCAAGAATGAAGGAAATGCTCCCATTGCCAGTCTGAGCACTGGGGTGATTCCCATAGTACAGAACTCACTGCCTGCAGCTGTACAAGCGAGGGATGGTTTCAGCTCTCTCTGTCATGCTTTTAAACCCAATGATATTAATTACATGGTCCAGGGAGGAAAGGTGTCAGCCCCTAATTTTTTGTTCTGCTTTCCTTCTCACACAACCTCATTTTCCTTCACTGTCAAGGAACACATCTCTGAGCAAGGATCTCTTCCTGCTGGCTGG
Organism: Dicrurus megarhynchus; assembly: GCA_013399195.1. NCBI lineage: Eukaryota > Metazoa > Chordata > Aves > Passeriformes > Dicruridae > Dicrurus > Dicrurus megarhynchus. The sequence goes on from VXAD01010613.1 coordinate 25,416, forward strand.
CAGCCCTTCCTTATTACCTGATGAGCAGCTATGATTTTAGGAGAGGAAATAATCATGGAATTACAGAACGGTTTGGGTTGGAAGGGACATTAAAGATAATCCAGTTCCAAACCCCTGCCATGGGCAGGGACACCTTCCACTGTCCCAGGCTGTTCCACGCCCTGTCCAGCCCAGCCTTGGACACTGCCAGGGATCCAGGGGCAGCCACAGCTTCCTTGGGCACCCTGTGCCAGGGCCTCCCCACCCTTAGAGGGAAGGAGTTCTTCCCAATATCCCATCTATACCTGCCCTCTGGCACTGGGAAGCCATTCCCTGTGCCGTGTCCCTCCATCCCTTGGAAAGAGTCTTTCATCTTTCAGGCCCTCTTCAGGTACTGGAAGGCCACAGTGAGGTCACCCCAGAGCTTCTCCTCTCCAGGCTGAACAATCCCAGCTCTCCCAGCCTTTCCCCCCCGCAGAGCTGCTCCATCCCTCTGATTATCCTGGAGCCTCCTCTGGGCTCTCTCCAGCAGCTCCAGGTCCTCCCTGTGCTGGGCCCCAGGGCTGGGGCAGCTCTGCAGGGGGGGTCTCAGCTGAGCACAGGGGCAGAGGGGCAGAATCCCTCCTCCCCTGCTGCCCACACTGGGGGCTCAGCCCAGGGCACGGGGGGGGTTCTGGGTCCCAGCTCTCACCCACAGGACCCCCAGGTCCCTCTCCCAGGGCTGTTCCAGCTGCTCATCCCCTGAATTGATCCCGGGAGCTGCCCTGATCCAGGTGCAGCACCAGCACCTGGCCTTGTTAGTTGCTGTCAGCCTTTGAGCCTCACACCCGAAGCAGCAGGGAAGTCAGGCACATGGGAGTGCTGCTGTGGGGGCACCGTGGCCTCATGCTGGTGTCACCTCCTGACCAAGGTCTGCACTGACCCAGGTGGCCCAGAGCTGAACGTCCTCAATTCATTTGGCTTTAGTTATTCTCCCTAAACAAGTAAATTCCAGCATGAGGGCAGAAAGCAAACCCTACAAGATCCCAAGGCACTGCATCCTCCAGACACCCCAACTTTATCGTTCTCAAGCAGATGAGCCCCACAGACATGGAACAGGCTGGCAGTGGCTCAGCTCAGCCAAGGCACACACAGCAGCCCAGGTGAGTGGATCTCCGTGAGTGTGTCCCTGTCCTTGCCCTGGGCACGAGGAGTGGGGCTGGGTAGACACAAGCTGATGGCAGTCTGATCTGCCACAAAGAGAGGCAGGAAGGTGAAGGGGTGTGGTGGAGCCTCAGGAGGTGGAGAGTGTGGGCTTGGAGCTACTCAGCCTGCTATTGGGTCACGCCTTCACACTGGGAGGTGATGTGCCAGCACATTAGCTCTGGGAGTTCCTTGTGCACCTTGCCTCCCACGAGGAGGGTGACCCTCTTCCCCCTGAACTTCCCTGGCTCACATGCAGCAGCTGGTGCTTGTGCTGAGCAGGCAAAGCTGTGTTGTTGCTGCTGCTGGGTGGGATGGAGGCATCCAGAACCCTGGGCTCTTGATCCTCTGTCAGTTGGCATCACATCTCAGCTCACCAGTGCAAAGCCATGTCAGCAGAGTGATGCTTGATTCAGGGACACACTTTTGTACCCTGGGTGCCAAACCTCTTTAATCTGGGGGCACTGCCCCATCCCTGCTGCTCCTTCTGAAGTGTGGGCCCTTCAGAGGCACTTTCTGCTCTTCTGGGCAGTCCTTTGCCTTCTGTGCATGTGAGCAGGCAGCAGTTTATTCTTACAAGGAAAGTGATGGGTTTTTCCATAGCTGATACCATGTTTTGGTTAGCAATCGGAGAACTAGAAAAGGAACGACACGTATAATTATTGCTTTCTGCAGAAAGGGCTGAATTCAGATCTCATCCATGCTGTGGTCTCTCTAATGGGGAGAGAGAGAGACCATCTCCTAATATTTTTGATTCCTATCTGACTTGCAGATCATTCCAATTTGGGACAGGCCAACAGTTGTCACTGGGAGGTCTATGGTAGCTTCTTGGTGCGGAGATCACCCCGCTGGTCCCTCCCTCCCTCCCGCTGTGAAAGGTGGCGGTTTGGAGCTGCTCAGTGTGACCCCCTTGAGGTTGGGGTCAAAATCTTTCCCAGGCCTCCTTTCCTATCTGATTTGTTTATTTAAATGGCTTGTAATTAGGGTAGAGCCACTGCCCGACTGCTGATGGGAAAGCCCATTCTCAATTAACCCTAAGCACAACTACATCTCCAAAACTGTGCTCACACCTCTGTACTTGTGGCTTTCACCACTCAGCTTTCCCAGTTAGCACTTGGGATATCAGTCCTGTTTGCTCACATGTGGGGGACACGGTGCTCTCAGGAACCCTCAGTGCTCCACATGCTCCCCTCTGGCACGTCAACGTTTAAACATGTGTGACACGGCCTGTTCTGCCAGAAAACAGAGGAACCTCTGGGGATCCTAAGTGGTTTGACCTCTTTGCAAGCAGAGTTTCTGGTCTTGCAGTGTGGCTTCACCCTCTGTGGGCGACGTCATCAGCGTGGCCACCCCATAATTATGTGGTTGCCTTTCTGGAACGTGGCAGGCCCTTCCAGTTCTGGAGCAGCATGACCCCATGCAGCAAAACAGTCAGGCTGTGGAATGGCTTGGAGATTCAAAAACCCAGAGATAAATTCAGAAAGCCTCAAAATCCAGCCAAACTGGATTTTCCAAGGGTAAAAGTAAATTTAAATAAGAGTTTCTTTTTCCACATAAGTAAGAGGAGAACAGAAGCTACAGAAACTATGTGGACCTGTGCTCTATATATGGAAAGGTAAATTTCTGGGTTGTATTTTCACCAAAATACAGGCACAAAGAAAGCTCAAAGATTCAAGCATGCTAAAGGCGAGGGACTATTCAGAATAGTGAATCATGAAAGAACTGGACAGGACAAGGGGAAATGGCCTCAAGCTGTGCCAGGGCAGGCTCAGGTTGGACAGCAGCAGGAATTTCTCCATGGAAAGGGTGCTCAGGCCTTGGCAGGGGCTGCCCAGGGAGCTTTGGAGTGCCCATCCCTGGAGGTGTCCAAGGAAGGGCTGGAGGTGGCACTCAGTGCTCTGGGCTGGGGACAAGGTGGGCATCGGGCACAGCTTGGACTCCATGGGCTGGGAGGGCTTTTCCAGCCTCACTGAACCTGGGATTCTATGAACTGTCAAGAGCAATTAATTAATTAATCCAGTGCCATTCTTTTCAGTATGGTTCTGTCAGACGGGGTTTGGGCTTGGGTGGTCAAAAGAAGCCCATGGTAAGGAAGTTTGCTGACAGCACAAAGTTTGACAGTGCCCCAGTACAAAGAACAAGTCAGAGATAGATAGATAGGATGAAGTTTAATAGTGAGAAATTCTTGCAGCAAGCAGGGATTTCTGCTGCAAACTCATCAGCTCAGAAAGACAAAGGAAGAGAAAGGCTTGAACAGACCAGCAGATCTCCAGGCAGCTGTGAGGCCTCGCTGTGGCACGGCCACCTAACGGCAAACAGGAGTTTGAGGCAGGTCATTAGTGACATTATCAAGAGACAGGGAGAGATTAACACTCCCCACAGCCACCCACGGGCAGGATTGCAGGGGAGCGCTGCTGGGTGGTGCGCAGCTTCTGAGAGGGCACTCAGAGGGCTGCAAACCAGACAGGAGTGAACATGGACCGGACATCGGGAGGATTCTCAGCTGGAAAGGGACGCTTTGGGAGAAGCCTTCCAGCAGTAAATGACCCAGCTGACCTCAAGATGAATTTAGCAATCTCGGTGAGAGGAAGGAGGTGCTTTGCCGGCCTCTAATGGCAGACACTGGGCTTGGTGAGATGGGATGTTTCCATCCTGTCCCCTGTTCTTCTACTCTGCTTCCAACCAGAGGTTCCAGAATGCAGCACTCTTTTACAATGCAGCTCTTGCCCGAGACTGTTAAAATCTCTGCCTGCCAGGCTGTTCCCAGCCCGGCCTGCAGGTTTTCGGGGTCCGATGCCCACGTGAACCAGCGACCGAATTGATGGTAACTGAGGTTTGCGTGCCTCAGTTTACCAGTGCAGCCCAACGCCTCCTCACAGCATGTAGGCATGCTGTAGCCAGCAGCGGAAGGTACGGAGAAAAGAGTGGAAACTCTGTCAGCTGCATTCCAAGTTTATTTTCTCCTGCCCTCGAGAGGGCAGGGGCCAGTTAGCTTGAAGGGAAGCTAAAGCAGAGAGACCCCGTTTGTTCTCTCGCAGAGAGTTTTAAAGTGTTACATCATCAGGTAGAGATAACAGAATGAACCAATCATGAAAGAAGGTACATGATAGTAAACCAATAAAGACCTCTCAGGGGAGGAACAATAACAAACCAACAAGTAACAAGACAGCTAGAGGGTATTTCAAACCACGCTGACCTGTTAGAGGACTTGAAACTTCTGTGATTGACATGCAAGGGGTATGTTGCTATGCTATAGGACAGCAACACGAGACAACAGGGATGTTATAGGAACAACAATAGTGTGACTTTCCCTGACCAGTGCCATCCATCCCTGCAGGAAAACAGGGGCGGAAAAGCTCTGAAAGAGCTTCAGAGAAATTCAGTGTCAGGAGTTGGCATGAAACGAATCCAACTGTATCGCGCTGCATTCAAAGCCACATCTTGTTAAATCATTCAGATAAAGGACTGGAAATAGGGGCAGTTTGCCAAGTTATTCAGCAGATGTACAGTCACAGCTGGTCAGCAGCTTTCTAAAATTACCACAGTCATCTAAGACAGATTTTCTTCATGACTGAGGCAGCTTTTTAATAGATTCAGTAAACAAAATGTTGTCTGGTAACATTTCTCCTAATTCTAAGGCAGTAAATTATCCTTGTGGTACTGCTTTTCAAGTCCTTCTACGTTTTCTATTCCTGTTCAGAATTTTGATTTTCTTTAAAAAAATGTTGATCACCCTCATTTACCCTTAGAAGAGCCAAGGCCACATTAACTTCTATCTGGTTGTAAAAGGCTGGTTTTTAGGGAATTATTTCAAGAAGTTTGGAGGCAATTTAAATACTGTTCAAAATTTCCTTCTTATCTGGACTAGTTAACTTTAGTCACTTTTTTTTTTCACTGGAATTAACAACTCACTGCTGCTCACTTTGCTTCTCTGCATGCTCTTCACTGCCCTGTTTTATGAAGCTTAGCTTTCATCTCCTCTAGACTTGAGAGATGGTGAGGCATTAGGAAGCCAAGGAAATTATTGTACTTGCCAATACACTCACACAAGAGGAGAAGCAAATATTGAGAGTGAACTCCCAATCCTTTTAGTGCTAAAATGAAGACAGGTGCTTGTTCTGTCCTCCCCAAAGCCTGCAGCCATGCCAAAGGTACATCACAACTATGGAAGCAAGGGCAGTCCATACCAGTTGTCATACAGTCATAGAATCACAGAATCCCAAGTTCACTGAGGCTGGAAAAGCCCTCCCAGCCCATGGAGCCCAAGCTGTGCCCGATGCCCACCTTGTCCCCAGCCCAGAGCACTGAGTGCCACCTCCAGCCCTTCCCTGGACACCTCCAGGGATGGGCACTCCAAAGCTCCCTGGGCAGCCCCTGCCAAGGCCTGAGCACCCTTTCCAGGCAGAAATTCCTGCTGCTGTCCAACCTGAGCCTGCCCTGGCCCAGCCTGAGGCCGTTTCCCCTTGTCCTGTCCCTGTTCCCTGGGAGCAGAGCCCGACCCCCCCGGCTGCCCCCTCCTGTCAGGGAGTTGTGCAGAGCCACAAGGTCCCCCCTGAGCCTCCTTTTCTCCAGGCTGAGCCCCTTTCCCAGCTCCCTCGGCCGCTCCTCGGGCTCCAGCCCCTTCTCAGCTCCGTTCCCTGCCCTGGACACGCTCCAGCCCCTCCAGGGCTCTCTGGCCAGGAGGGCCCCGAACTGGACACAGCCCTCGAGGTCCCTCAGCAGGGCCAGCCCAGGGGACGGGCCCTGCCCTGGGCCTGTGGCCACCCCATGGCTGGCACAGCCCAGGGCCCATGGCCTCGTGCCCTCCTGGGCCCCCCTGGGCTCCTGTTTTTATGTTGCCCAGGTAGTGTGGGTTGCTAACAAAGCGTATCATCCATTTATACTTTTGGAAAGGTTTTGCCCCACCCAAAGGCAGGCTGAGGCTGGTAGCAAAGAGAGCTTTGCAGAGGAAAGATGTTGTTTTGCTCCCAGCTCTGCCCAGGGCTGAGCTGATCCCGTGTTTCAGAGCACAGATTCCACTAATGGGAATGAAGCAGCACGTCACTCATCAGGCTCTTTCTTTTAGCACTGTTAGCAGTTACAGACAAAAGGCAAATGAACAGAAAGAGGCATTCAGCTGGGGCTAGCTGAGTCTTAGTCTTTTGTCTGGAAAATCCTTCACTTCCCCATTGAGGACTGGGGTAACAAATTAAAAACTTTTGTCTGCTTGCCCCTCCGAATCAGCGCATGTCCGTAACTCTGTGAGCATGGATAAAAGAAAAGGGAGTTGTAGGCCAGGTTTACCATTCATTAAGGGAAAGTCATTTACTCTTCTTTGCACAGGGTTGAAAAGTGCTGCCCAGTGCAACAGTGCTTGGCGCACGGATCTGGAGACAAGGAGGGTGGAGGAATGGTGCTGCCATGTCCTGCCTTGGGAATGACTTTGAGTCCTGTGCTGAAAGCAGAAAGCTATGAAAATCATCTTATTTTCTTTATGTGTGTATGGAGAATCCACTTAAACTCAGAATTAAACAAGGAATGGGATGTTTTACCCCTCTTCAGGATCCTTGCTGTTTGCAGGGTCAGTTTGGTTACAGAGAGGTCAAAGCCAAACCTTTCCTGATGGAGCCCCTGACCCCAGACTGCAGCCAGGGGCTCAGCGTGGATGTGGGGTAGAACACCTTCCATGGAATCACACAATCACAGAATCATTAGGGTTGGAAAAGGCCTCCAAGGTCTCCAGCCTTTGATGGAACACCACCATGCTCACTAAGGTAGCAGCCCCAGGACAGACACCAGGAAGGTTTAGGAGGGTTTAGGAACCTCCTTGAAACAGCCCATGAATGAGGGACCAGTGCAACACTGAATTGAAGAGATGGGAAAGCTTCCTTTGAAGCAAAACAGGGGAAGGTATTACTCAAATTCCTGTTTGACAGGAAAAATAGTGACCCAGGCAAGTTTTCTGTGTTGTTGTGGCTGAGGAAACAAACCTCTGTGCAGAGAAACAAGCTCCATGTGGGAGGTGCTGCCTGATAACAGGGTCAAACCCCAGCAGTTTTCTTCTTGCTCTCGGTGGGAGGTTGCAGGGGCTGTGGTGGTTCTGTTGAAGGCACTGGGCTAGTCCATTCAGGAGGCTTCAGAGTTTCACAAGCAGCAGGGTCTCTTTTTTAATCACTGCTTTTATGTCTGGGGAAACAGTGCTGTGTAGAACGGAGTTCTTATTTCTCTTGGCTTTCCTGACATCTACCCTGATTGAATGTCTGTTTGTTTCACTCCTGTCAGGATAAAATCTCTTCTTTCTGGCAGATTTCCCGTGCTGGAATTCACTTTTGCAGTTGATACATTAATGGCGCATGGCTGCGTATCGATTTTGTAAAACCTTTTACTTAAAATGCCAGCATAATAATTTACTGTGCTTGTCACTGGATCTCTTTTTGCTTAGGCACTCCCTGCACTTCTTCAGCTGTGGATGTGAAATAAGGCTCAGTGAAATTTGGCAGGATGTGAGCTGCAGCATTAGTTGCACAAGGTGTCAGTACCCAAACCAATCATTTGGGAAGTTTCAGTGCCTCTCCTCCATAAGGTGCTGTTACACGTGTTCACTACATTAACACAGGCACCTTTGTGGAAAATGTTCTTCAGCAGACCTATAACCCGTGACTGTTGAATAAATTCACTTGTGAACTGGTTCTGTGTAAAAAGGGAGTCTTATACCCATTTATCATAATGAAAGGAATTCCTTAAGCACTATGGAAAACAGCCACCTACAATTATCAGTCAGTAATTTAAAATGCCAGTTGCTTTCCTTTCTGACACAGAAAATATATGTCTGTGCATGCGGTAAAGGTATTTAATGATCACATGCTGCATTAACAGGATAGGAAAATTAATCCCATCCAATATAAAAGTATCATTAGCTGAACCAAGATGAATGTGACGTTCCTGGTGAGTGAGTCTATTTTTGGGAAATCACGGGGTTGGAATAAGATTAAAATAAAAAAGAGGTGACACTTGGCTCTTCTAACTAACTGTAAAATATTCCCATTTCCACTAAGAGGTTGCAGCTTGTTCCTTTCATAAAGCCTCTGGTTTAGCCCCTCTATAATTGCAGCCTGAGAGAAACTTCAGGGTTGAAGCAGACCCTCTGACTACAAACAGTGAAGTGACAGGGGGAGTAGGTTTGGATCAGGTATTTGGAAGAAATCCTTCCCTGGGAGGGTGGGCAGGCCCTGGCACAGGGTGCCCAGAGAAGCTGTAGTTGCCCCTGGAAGTGCCCAAGGCCAGGTTGGATGGGGCTTGGAGCAGCCTGGGACAGTGGAAGGTGTCCCTGCCCATGGCAGGGGTGGGATGAGATGAGCTTTAAGGTCCCTTCCAACCCAGACCATGCCAGGATTTTATGGAACTGATGTTGCTTATCTTTGCAGAGCAAGTTTACAAAGCAGCTCAGCTTGTGACACCCTTAACATTTCCCCTGACCTCCAAGACTACTTAAACTTCTCATAAGGTAAAATTCATTCGGTTGGACTTAGCCAAAGCTGTTGTTTATCTCATGGAATATTTTAAAAGCCAATCTGTTCCCTCTGTTGTTGGTGTATTTTTACTCTGATTTAAATAGACACAGAACAAAACACTTGTGGTCTGTGTGTTTAATGGGCTGTGTGTTTAAAGATCCTGCCCTGCCTTCTCTGGTCCTACCAAAGCTGCTGATGGCAGCCCAATATCCTTTTGCAGCTTCTGTAGCCACTATAAATCTTCCTGCTAATGAAGAAGGGTGTTCCTCAGAGTTTATTTAACCAGGAGAAATGCTTCAATTGCATTTGAAGCTATCACACCATTATGATTTTAAGCCCCTAGATATTTTGCAGCAGGAAAACTCACTTTGCAAAAGCTGGATCCCGCCAGCCAGGGTCGGAGATGTCCTCCTGGAGGCCTTCTGACTCCTGATGCAGGTTGGCATTTGGCCGCTGAGACAGCAGCAGAGTCAGGGAGCCTATTCCAGCCGTGTGGTTGGAACAAGGGCTAATTAATTCCCGGGAATAACTTTGAACTGATGCAGAAAGTCAGCGCTTCTCCCGGCTCAGGGAAGCCAGCTAATTCTTCCAAGGCCTCAGAGCACGTTATTTTTAGCTAGAGATAACCATGGGCTGTTAAACACCCAGAGAAGCTGTGAGAAGCCCTGTGGCACTGGGAGAGTCCTGCTGCAGCAACTCTGTGCTCCATATGGGCCTCCACATCTGACTCCTCATGCCCATTCCTGCAGGAACACTTGCACAACAGCCCCCGGGGCATGGAGATAATAAAGCTGTCACCTCAGGATCAGCGGGGTTTGAAATAAGCCAGAGAAGAACCTTTCTAAGGTAACAGACACCATATTTATATCCATATGTACGACTTCATTTGCTGCTGCCAAGCTGACCAGGGCAGGATGCAAACCCACCTGTGCTCCCCTTGGCCTGGGGAGAAGGGTTCAGCAAATCAAAGGCCACTGATGTGTTTGGATACAGTAGGTGGCAGATCTTAGGTGGAGAAAAATGTTCTTTAATCGGTATCTTTTACTTTATCACCATTAACTCTGTTATGCTAATACAGTGTTACTGATTAAAGACCCTGAGCTTCCCTGTAATAGTCCCGAATTACTGTCAGGATAATGAGATTTCCATTTCTAAACGTCCTGTTCGTGCCGTCCAAATCACATCTGCATTCATGAACATACCAAACAGGAATTATTCTCCCTTCCTGCATCAAAAATACCATGCCACACTCAGCTGGAACCAGCTTTCCCCTGGCTTAGTGCTTGGCTCAGGACTATTATTATCAGCCCTGGGTTATTACTGCTGTGTCTTTAAACAGGCATTGAAGGACATTTGCAGCTCTTGGTGCACAAGGCTGAGCTCTGAGGGACATGGGACACTGGGTGACACTGGATGAACTATTTGTACTTATTAATCATGTCTAATAAATCCTCCTTGCACCAAGGGTGCTCTTACAGTGGTGATACCACACCCAGTGATGTTGAGCATGGAAACCAAATTGCTGCTGCAGAAAGAATTGCTTCCAGCCAGGACAGAGGCAACAGACAACAGCAATGTCACCAGAAAAGCGAGAGCAACAAAGGGAATGATGGCCAGGAGGTCTGATAGTGAAGCCACCACACTGGCAGTGGCATTTGGTACAGCCCTGTGACAATCCCCAGCTCCAAATCTGGACCCCAGCACAGCCCATCTAACGAGAGGCATTTCAGCCGCTTACAGCTTGTGTTAGAGTGAGGCTGCTGTGTTAACCTGAGCTTTGGGTGACCTCTCACAATGCCATCTCCACAACCTGCATTTTTATCCAAAAAACTCAGGGCAGCCTCTCCCTTTGCTGGCCAGGTCACCTGGGTGTCACAGCATGATCCAGGACAAAGCCCAGACCTTGGCCGACTCGAGGGGCTTCAGATTGCATTTTGTTCCAGATGTCTCATTGCAAATCAAGACCAAAAGTTTTTTTGCTCTGATTTCTGATGTATTAAACATTAAAAAGATGGTGTTTGTTATTAATGACATGGAAGCCTTTCCTAGCTGTAAGTTACCCTAAAGTTGGATCCGAGCTAATACAGTTCCAAGGAAACATTCTCTGCTGTGATCTCGGATACCAGCAAGAGGCCAAACACACTTTACACATCCTCTTTTATGCTCCTCACAATATTAGCCCAATTTGCAGAGCAAACACATTCAACCCTCGGCCCTCGGGCAGTGACCCGTGAATAACACTGCTAATGGGATTGTGCTCCACACAAAACTCCCGCTGGATTTGATGGGAGCCGCTCCGCCTCCTGCCTTCATCCCACACACCCTCTGCCATCCTCTCCTTTAGAAGGAACCCGCATCCCGGAGAGGGGGGCGAGTTCTGAGCCCCGGCAATGCCCGAGCCACCAAGGTGCTTTGAGCTGCCTTTTCTTTCTTTAGTAGAGGTGGAAATGACGTTCTTTTAGACTTACAAATTGTGTGGCCACGCTGAAGGGGTCCAGGCTCAGCAGGAGTGAGGAGGTTGTACCATTCCGAGTTTTCCATGGTTTATACTATTTTGCAATCCCACTCAAGTAATGTACCCTAGCTCCACTTGGACTTTGGTGTTAAATCTTCGAGTTACCAACATTTGCCATCAAAATGAGAACCTTATTATCAGCTTCTCCCCTTGTTTCCTTTCTTCCTAAAAGCAGCATCAGATTATTGTATTGTATTGTATTGTACTGTATTGTATAGTATTGTATATCCAGAGGCTGTTACAGGGAAAACTGTGAAAGCCCCGAAGCTGGGAAAATGTTTGAGAACCTGAAGTCCTAAAAATTTATTTGATTCTATATATTTATCAAGCTGGTAAGAGGATAAACACCTGTTTTACATCATGGTTCCCTGAAGGGATGAGGAGATTTATTCTGTTTTAAGGACAGAATCAGAATAGCCAGAGTTGGAAGGGACCCACAGGGATCATCAAGTCCAGCTCCTGACGCTGCACAGACATCCCTACGATTCCACCCTGTCCCTGAGAGTGTTGTCCACATGCTCCTAGAGCTCTGGCAGCCTTGAGGCTGTGACTATTCCCTGGGGAGCCTGGTCAGGGCCCAGCACGCTCTGGGGGAAGAACCTTTCCCTAATAACGTATCCTTAATTTCCCTCACCTGCTGCATGACAGGAGCAGTATTGGGAAGGGAGCTCTGGAGATCTCCAGTCCAGGGCAAGACTACTGCCTGCACTCCATCAGGACAACCATAATATCTTTATTATTATTATTATCATTAAAAAAAGCTTGATTTATAGACTTTGTGCTAATTTGAGGAATTGAGCTGGCTTGGGGACACAGGACACAAATCATTAGGCAGCTTTAGGCACTGAGTTCAACATGGTAACTGCTAAACCCACTTAGCAGAGGCTGATGCTGACGTTATCCTGTTATCACAGCTGCAGTCACTGGGAACAGGAGTTCGTTTTTAAAATACAGATCTTTTTCTTCCTTTAGGCTGGCTTGAAAGGCAGCTGCTGCCCCTACAGGGAAAACCGAGAAAATCCGGTTTGGGAATGAAACTCGTGCCCTCCCCAGGTGCCAGCACGACAGGAGCACAGAGTCCCCAAAACGTTTTTTGGCAATGGCAGCTCCTAAAATCAAGCGATGTGAAGGACAAATAGAGGGTGTGATATGAAAAAGCCTCCAGGATGGGATCCCGGGACTGAGCAGGAAGGAGACCTGCCACTGGTGGCTGCAACATCTCTGGGCTCAGCAGAAAACCACACAGCTTCATTAGGAGCCTCCAGGTATCCTTTTGCTCCTGCTCCTTGGGCACCGTGGAGGTGACACGGTCTGGAGCTCAGTGGCCTGACACAGGGGGACAGCCAGGTTTTCCTGGGTCTCCAAAGGAGGTGACTTGAGGATGATCGGGAGGCATCATCCTGTTTGTCAAGACATCAGGTTAAGGGGGGGCATTTCCTCCTGTTCCGCACTGGGGAAGCCATGGCTGGGCACTGGGACCAGTCTGGGGCTTCAAGGCATCTCCAAAGCAAAGCGAGCCTGGGGACACCCTGGCAGGGGTGGGTGGCAGCCAGGGAAAGCAGAGGCTGTGGGAGCCGGGCTTCCACAGCCAGAGAGAAGGAGGCAAAGGGGAGGTCCATTGGCCTCTCCTTCTGCTCAGAAACATCTTGGAGACATTTGGGATGGACTCTGCTCGGAGGGGCACAGCTGCACCACGAGAAGCCCCAGCCACTCCCAAGGAAACAATCCTTATTCCCACAAATTCACTGTTACACCCTTTGCCCCAAGAAATCTGCCTCTTCCCAGCCTCTGCCATGCTGCAAGCTCAGCCCTGAGCACTAGCAAAGCCATTCCCTCCTGTTCTCCCAGGATTTCAGCATGTTGCTTGCAGAATAAACCTGCTGGCAAAGTGAATACAGGGAGCATCCGCAAGGTAATCTCTCTCGAAAGCCTGGAGCTAATCAGGGCTCCCTGAGTCACTGCAGAGACACAGCACTGCTAAAATCCCACCTTGCTGCTGCTGATTTCCCAGAGCAAGCTTTTCTTCTTCTAACTCCTGCCTGAAGAGGTAGCTGAGTTTTAATGACTCCATAATTAATGTCTGTTGGGCTGCTGGACCTGCCCGAGCACGCAGGCTCCGTCTGCAGGGAGGATGCAGCAGCGCCGGCTCCGGTCCAGGCTCAGCTGAGCCCTGCTGGTGTGTCTGGAAAACCCTTTTGGGGATAAGCACAGGTTTTCCACGGAAACAGGCACGCCGAGACATGCAGCACAGCAGCGATCCACATCCACTTCAGCGTTTATTTATTCTCAGTTCATGTCGCGGGGGGGGGGGCGTGGAATAAAAGCTTTTGGAACGAGCGGCACTGGCATCGTGGGGAAAACCAAGGGCTGCAGCACGTGGGGTGCAGTTTCGGTAGGAACTCAGAGCAAATCTGATCCAAACTCCTGCCGCAGCAGGAGCACAGAGATGATGGCCCCGCGCAGCTGCTGCTGTAACGCTGCTGTCCCTGTCACCTCGTACCACCCGTGACCCTCCGACACGGAGAGGGTGGCACCGTGCCCTCCTCGGCCAGGCCCCTCCTTGTTGACTCAGCAAGAGGGCTGCAGAGCACATTCTGGTGTTAAACGGGTTGTTAAAAACACCCTGCTCCCTGAACGGGTGCTGAGGAGCGGCGCCAGCCCGGCACCGCCCGGCGGGTTTTGACACGCCTGATCGGGAGCAGGAGCTCGCTCCTTGGGAGAGGAGGCAGCGCCGGAGCCAGAGGTGGGAGAGGAAAGGGGGTGAGGGATTTGAAGAGCCTGGGAGCCGCCATTCTCAGGAAATACAGCACTTTCTGGAAACAGCTTATTTTCCCTAAGAAGAGCAGCAAACCCCGTTAGCAGCAAGGGAAAGAGGGAGGAGAATAGCTTGCCGGGATGCTGGAGAAACGTGTCGCTCGCCGAAGGGGCCGGGAGTGGGGATATCTGCAGCGGGACACCTGGGACCATCCGCTCCATCCCGCTCCCAGCCCCACGGCTACTCATCATCTCCAGCCCAGTCTGAGCTGCAGCTTCTGTCCCACAGCCGTTTTTCGGGATCCTCTGTCACCCCTTTTCATTGTCCCATGGGAAATGCCTGGCATGGCACCAAAGGAGATGCTGGATGGATCCACTGACGACACTGAATGGTGGTGCCCTGGGCTGTCCTGTTTCTGGTTCTGAAGCCCAGGGACACGTCCAGTCCCCAGGACCCTGGAGACAGCAGTGCCCAGCCCAGCCAGGACACTGCTTCCAGGGGGATGCTCCGGCAAGGCAGTGACAGCCTGTGCCCCTGGAAAGCCCACCAGTCCTATCTGGAGAACTGCTGGCTTGTTTTCTCCTTGGACTTGTCTTCTTTCTTTTGCCATCTTCTGCACTTCGTTGTCATTCTTCTCTCTTCTTCTCCTTAAGTGGGGAAATGTTTTTTGCCCTCTCTCCATTAAGAGTTTCTCCTTTTACTTCCAGTTTTGACGCATTTCCCCCAAAGACATGTGCTATTTTAATCAGAAGCAATCAGCCATTAAAACAAGATTAATTAAAGAAATGAGTTTACGTATTTTCCTAATGATCTGAAACAATCTTGCATTTATAATGCTGTTTGTCTGCAACACATCACTGCTTAATATCACTGATCAGAGAGGATGACGCTACCTCACCATTAATCACTGCTTGAATAACAAAGTAGCTGAATCGGGATCTCCTGCATCCTTTGGAAACAGGGATTTTGGTCTCTTTTCCCATTTATACTGCAGCTAACAGCCCTGCCCTGCAGTTCCTAAAAGCCACAGCATGTGGATTCACTGTGCTCTTTGCTCGACTCCATTCACCATGCATTTAATTCTGAATTTTTGCTCTGCTACCTTGTTCTTAACAGCCCTTGCCACCATCAGAGGACAGGGACAAAGCCCTGTGGGACTCTACACATTTGGAGCAATGACCTCTCTGGCTGTTTCCATTTCTAAGGCTTTTAAAACTGTCACAGTCAGTACAACCCCATCAAACATCAGGGTTTGCTGTAAAGACACTGAATTAATGATGTCATATAGGGTCAAAGTGATACCGAAATGAAATCACACAGACACTGAGTTGATGATGCTGTTTGGTGTAAATGGTATCATGGATAAAGGCACTAAATAAATGATGCAACCCACAGAAATGATGTCATAATACCATCAGTGAGGAAATGATGTCATCAAGTGATGGCATAAGCGATGGGTACAGGGTCGTTGCTGCACTGAAAGAAGCACCTATGGTGAGTGAGGTAAGATGAAGGTAATTGAAATTTTACTGAAGTTAGTTTAATACTAGTTCATTAATAAAGTATCAGCGTGCTAATAGTCAACGTACCTTTCTAAACAGAAATATCTCTTCAAGTGGAACATCATAAATTTATGGATTATTGATCAATGCCTAATGATTGTGACCTATTAGCAATTCACTGTTGATCCATTCACATTGATTCTGATTAATCAATTAAATCAAAGCTCCAGCAGGACAAACTCCCAGCTGAGCTCATCCAGTTCCACCCCTGCCATGGGCAGGGACACCTTCTGCTGTCCCAGGTTGCTCCAAACCCCATCCAACCTGGCCTTGGTGCCGGCACACTCTTGGAATCTCCCCCACGCTTGGGGATTGGTTGTATCCAGGCAGGAAAGGCTGTTTTCAGGAACAGAAGTGGCTCAGCAGGATTAAGCCCAGGCAGCAGCCCAGGACTGCTATTCCTAAGCCTCTTGGATGGCCCTTTGTCATTCCCAACAGGGAGGTCAGGCTCCCAGGGAACCAATTTGCACAGGCTTCAGGTTCATATTATCTGCCAGAAAATGCCCATCCTGGGGGAACAACCCCAGAAAGGGGGGATTTATTGTACAGCTACCCCAAGGGAAGTGTCAACAACATTAATCCTATTAGAGCATTAGTGAGATGGGATGGCAAGAAACGATAGCCAGGAAGGAAACAGCGCCCTGCCAAAAAGCAGGAACCCCCATAAGGAATGTCCCCGTCTGGATGGCAGAGCACAAGGGGAGCAAATGGAAAGATAAATTGGGATTGGGATTGCCAAACCCTCCAAAGGCTCCACTGCCCCAAGGGAGATGCACCAGCATCCCCACAAGCCTTCACTATTGCTAAACTCTTCCTGGTGCAACCAGGCTCATGCAAGCCAGCCTGGTCAACCTGGGAAAAACCAGAACCGAGCTGCCAGTATTAGATCTACTCACAAATAAATCTCTCCTCAGGGATGAGAGAATCAAAACTGTCAGCGTCTGGGCTGTCCCCAGCACCCCTCTCCTGGATTTCTCCGGAACCCTTCTTTAAAGCCATCCTCTTCCATCTGCATTTCCCTTCCTAACTACTGAACAGTCTGCACAGGGTGAAAGCTGTTGCCTGGATCCTGAGGTCAAATAAAACTCGTCCTTTCTTCACCAGCGCTGATGAAAATCTGTGAGGAGCTGCAGGTCACAGCAGACCTGTAAATAACTTCCAAGCTGGCTCTAAATTCGAGTTTTATTACACAGAGAATTTTCTCTCAGAATGGCTTAACTCCATTTTTAGAAAGTGCAGGATTTGATAGCTCTTTACAGAGGCCCAGGACACCATTGTGTTTCACCTGTCCCCATGCATAAATTACTATTTATTCAAGCTTAATTCTTAATTTTGCTTGGGTAATGTCTGCAATCACTTGTTGATCAGGATAAGTCACGAGGGTTTTTTCAGATTTTGTTTTGTTTATGTGCTAAGATCAGCAAAACATGTCTCTTGCTCAGTGTTACTGAGACACACCGGTACATCCAGTCCCTCCCATGTGTGTTGTCATCCTCCCATGCCTGGGAGAGGAGGAGCTGGATGTGTGGCTCTGCTATCTCCACAGTCTCCTGGCTGGCAACCACCCTGGCGAGATAACAAATGCCTGAAATACGGGAAAAGTTTTAATCAGACCTTGCAGATCTTCCCACGCTGGGGAACGGCCCTGCAGGGAACCAGGCTCAGCACATGCAGGAACCCCTCTGTGGGCACCACAAGATGATTTTGACCTTTTGCCATGGAAAAAACCCAGGTTTTGTATTAGAAGTCACAATTTGTGAAGCACAAGGTTTGAAATAGGTGTTAGTGGTCACGGAACAAAATTTGAGCCTCTTTCTACCTGGAGATGGTGACACCCAGGGGTTGCTCCCAAGCTAAATTGCCCTGTGACTTAATTTTAACTGAGATTTTATTAATTACGACTGACGTCTCAGATCTCCAGAGCTGACAGAGAACTGAAGCCCAACGGCCAGCAGAGCTCCTGCAGAGTGAAATAAAGGCAGATACCAGAGTTTGCTCCAACACTGTACACTCTTGTTTTGGGGATCTTGGGACAGGACGTGTTCATCCCAGTCCAGGATCACAAGGGAATTCTCCCCAATATCCCATCTAACCCTGCCCTCTGGCAGTGGGAAGCCATTCCCCCTTGTCCTGTCACTATGTGCTCTTCTAAAATGTCCCTCTCCATCTTTCTTGTAGAGTTCCTTTAGGTACTGGAAAGCTGCCAGATGGATTTAGGAGAACTCACACCCTGCTTCACCTCAGCTGCTCCAAGCAAGCCACACTGACACCAGAATTAATATTTTGGGGGCATTACATATGCTCAGAAGGGTTCAGGGTGGGTTCTTTGAGGCCACACATCGAGGGTTGTGTCCAGTTCTGGGCCCTCCTGGCCAGAGAGCCCTGGAGGGGCTGGAGCGTGTCCAGGGCAGGGAACGGAGCTGGGAAGGGGCTGGAGGCCCAGGAGCGGCTGAGGGAGCTGGGAAAGGGGCTCAGCCTGGAGAAAAGGAGGCTCAGGGGGGACCTTGTGGCTCTGCACAACTCCCTGACAGGAGGGGGCAGCCGGGGGGGTCGGGCTCTGCTCCCAGGGAACAGGGACAGGACAAGGGGAAACGGCCTCAGGCTGGGCCAGGGCAGGCTCAGGTTGGACAGCAGCAGGAATTTCTCCATGGAAAGGGTGCTCAGGCCTTGGCAGGGGCTGCCCAGGGAGCTTTGGAGTGCCCATCCCTGGAGGTGTCCAAGGAAGGGCTGGAGGTGGCACTCAGTGCTCTGGGCTGGGGACAAGGTGGGCATCGGGCACAGCTTGGGCTCCATGGGCTGGGAGGGCTTTTCCAGCCTCAGGGATCCTGGGATTCTGTGTAATACAGAGAGCAGCGGGCTGCTCCTGTGCGCCTCAGGCTGTGCTGGGCAGCGGGGGGCTGCGGATCCCTCCGGGAATAGCACTGGGGATGGGAATGGGAGCGGGAGGGGGGTGGGGATGGGAATGGGAATGTCCGAGCGCAGCGCTCGCCGGCAGGAGGGACGGGCACAAGATGGCGGCCGGGATGACACGGCGGTCACGTGGCGCGCGGTGCCCCCGCCCCGCCCGCGGCCGCCGCACGGGACACNGGGTTCCGGCTCCTCATCCCGGCGGCGGCCCCCGCAGCCACGGGGGATGCGAGGAGAGCTCCGGCCCCCGCAGCACGGGAGGCTCCGGGGGGGCTTCGGGCTGCTCAGCTCGGGGAGCTTCGGTCCCGCAGCACGGAGGGATCTGGGCCCCACGGCCCCGGGGGGGCACCGGGAAGGTGCGGTCTGCTCAGCCCTGGGGAGCTCTGGCACCCCCAGCTCGGGGACTGCGGCCGCGGGAGCCCACGGGAGCTCTGTGCTCTGCCCGGGGGAGCTCTGCATCCCCAGTTCGGGCGGTACGGCCCTGGGGTACCGGGGCAGCTGTGGTTCCCCCAGCTCGGGGGGCTGCGGCTGGTCCCGGGGAGCTCTGGGACCCCCAGCTCGGGGGGCTGCAGGTGGTCCCGGGGAGCTCTGGGACCCCCAGCTCGGGGGGCTGCAGGTGGTCCCGGGGAGCTCTGGGACCCCCAGCTCGGGGGGCTGCAGGTGGTCCCGGGGAGCTCTGGGACCCCCAGCTCGGGGGGCTGCAGCCCCAGGACCCAGGAGAGGCTCTGTTCTCCTCAGCCTGCTCGGGTCTGTCCCCTTCTCCCCAGGGTGTTGGAGTGGCGGGTCTGGTCCTCCCTGCCCCAGAGGCTCTAGGGGGACATCGGGTCCCCTCAGCTCAGGTGGGAGCATGGGGGTGAGCCCGGTCCCCTTGCCTTGGGGGTTCCAGTCCCTCTGCTCGCTGGGGTGCGAAGGCAGGATGCTCCCTGCTCCAAAAGAAGCTGGAGGCATCTGCTGTGAGTGGGAGCAGATCCATCCTATCCCGTCCCATCTCATCTCAGGCCGTAGCAGTGACGTTGGGGCTGCGCTGCCTCCCTGGGGCTGAGGTTTGTGGGGTGGCAAGGGGTGATGGCTTCATCTCCCTCTTGGGGACAAACATGCTGGGGGGCAGAACGGGGGTGAGAAGGGGAGACCTTGCCATCACGGGTACCCTGATTCCTGTTTGCTCGAGGAATGGTTTGCTGATTGCCCGGCTGCAGTATTTGGATTTTTCAGGGTGTATAAGGCATGTGGCTGTCTTTGTACTGTGTTCCTCCTGGAGGCCCTGTTTTGATCAAGGTTTCTAATTTATTCTGTCTTGTGTGAAAACCTCATTAAAGAGTGCCTCGGTGCCTTCAGGCACCATAAATAGACGCAGAGAGGATGGGAAGAGAGAGAAAAAGATTATTATTTGTAAAAAAATGGGAGCTCTGCCATATTGACATGGTGCTGCTGAAGCTTGCTGATGCAGGCAGCCTCTCTTAGCAGAGCAGCACCGGGATGTCGATGAACGTCCTCGTGTCACTTTGGCTGATGGTGCAGCCTGGTGTGGCAGCAGGTTTTGTAGTGATGCCTTCAGACTCCCTTCTCCCAGGTCCACGTGGCTGAAAACGCTTTCTTGTTGGCTTCCATGCCCAGCTGTGAACCAGTACAAAACACAGAACCAGTACAAAACACCTAGCAGCTGAAGGCAGTGGAAACGCTGCTGTGGATCTTGGTGGATTTGGGCTTGGCTGTGTGTTTTTTGGGGAGTGGATGTTGCATTGGAGTTGTGTTCTGGTTTGCTTTGTGCAGTATTTTGTGGGTGTTAAGATTGTTCCAGCTTTGTGAAGTTGTTTGGAGTTTGGAAAGAGAGGGCAGTCTCTGTGGTTGGTGGCAGACAAAAGGTGAAGGCTGCTTTTACAACATGGGTAATAAACCCCTCTAAATCCAGAGAGATTGCTGTAATTTCTCTGAGTTTTCGGGCACGTGGAGCAGAACCAAATTCAGCTCAGATGCCCTTAAACTGTGCTGGGGATCTGTGCACCAAATGGTGATTCCCAAATTATCATGCTTTTTTCTCCTTCCACATTATCAACCTGGGGACAGCGTCTCACATGTTAACCAGCTTTTAATGTGACACTTATAAATTTAATAAATCCAAGTAGGTGGATCATTTTCAGGACTTGGAGGTATTATGGATATTATTGGACTGCTCAGAGTTAATGGTTAGAAGGCAGTGATTTGTTGTTTTCCGTGGATCTCATTGCTTCTCTCAACACTCGTCAAGCTTGAATAGGTGCTGCTTTTAATTGGATAATTCTTGAGTTCTCTTGAACTGAACATGTGGAAGGAGAACCCATGCACTGTGGGTGATGATGACTTAAAAATTCTTCCTTCTTCTGGTTGCTGCCTCTCTGCATCACTCAGCATTGGTTAATTGGTGCACTAAATATGGGTGGCCTGGGACTTACTCAGATTTAAAAGCAATTTCAGCCTAGCCGCAAGGAATGGTCGCGGAATTAAAGGCTTTTTAATTGGGGCAGCAGGACATCCTGTGGAAAAAAAAAATAATAAATCGCTCAAAAATAATCCAGACCCTGCCTCAGGAAAGGGCCTGTTTGAGGAACAGAATAAATCCATAGAGCACCATCAAAAAGCAAAGGAGCGTTGCACACGGGCCTGAAGGCTGCTTTTGTTGGCCATGGCACGAGGTCCCTGTTTCCCAGGGTGGTTTGCAGGGGTGTGTGTAGGGCAGGAAGGATTTCTGAGGCTGCCCAGCCAGGTAGGGCCAGGCTGTTCTTTGCTGAAGTGGAGCAGAGAACCCCAATGCTATTTCAGTCGTGATTCAAGTGCAGCACATCAAACCCAGCTGTATGGGAAGAAAGCACTCTGAAGTCAAGGCGAGCCTAAAATGAGCTCAAAAACCTGAGGTTTTTAGAGGTTTCTTGGATCTCATGGTCACGAACTGAGCTCCCACGTACTGTCAGTGCTTTCCCAAGGATGTTGGTGTCATTGGAGGCTTTTTGGGTCCAGGGCACCAACGCACAGAGAGGGGCAGGAGCCCTTTGGAGGGCTGGTGTTCTGCATGGAAACTCCAGCTTGTAATACAGCTTGAATTCCCAAAGTGTATGGTGTGACATCATCCAGTTAATAATTAAAGTCCTGTCCCCCTCCTTCCCCAAAATGCTGGGGGAAATGCAGAAGACTGAAGTAACCTACTGGCTTTTTGGGATGCTTTCCTCCAAGCCATAATTTATTATTTTGAAAATCTGCTTAGCAGAGGCAGTGTTTGGTGCAGGTTACTTGGGCTTTTCAGGGATCAAAACAACATCCATCCTAATAAGCTGCCACGTGTAACTGTGCAGTGGGGCTAGGTGGGAGGTGTCCCTGCCCATGGCAGTGGGGTGGAAAGAGATGGTCTTTGAGGTGCCTTTCTCAAAGGAAATTCTGTGATTCTGTGATGTAACCATTTCTAAAATATTTGTCTGTATTGTTTCTGGTCTTATTAAACATGGGAAAGTTGAGGGGAGAAAAAATCTCCCCGAAATTTTTGAAAGTACTACCCAAGCTTTGTTCTGATAGTCCTCGATCGAGAGCTGCAAAGAGAAAAGGAAGTTTAATTTTGGAGACTATAACAAGTTTCTTAAAGAAATGCAGTTACTGCTGTTGCTGGGCTTCCCAGTTCACTCATCCAAATCAGGGGAGCAAACCTAGAGTGGGACAGAAGATGTCCTGCTGATGTTTTTCCTTTGTGTGCTCCTGCAGTCCTGCTCTGCTGTCCAGTTACACATCCGTAATCAAAGAAAACCACTAATAAATCTTTATTGGGAAGGCATCTTCCGTAGGTTTTGCCTCTGCTAATTTGCTTAGATTTAAATGCACAACAAGATAAATCTCCCTCCTTAGCCGTGACTCTAAAAGCTTTTTTTCTCCCTGACTTCCCAGCCTGGTCTGCCTTCTGTCTCCCTGATTTTGAAGCTGCTTGGAGGTAGCTTTTTCTCTTCAAATGGAATTAAGGTAAAGCATATTGCCACTTGGAAAAAAAAAGAAAAGGACTTCAAGGAATCTCTGAAGCCCAGCAGCTTTGGGTTTTTCTAGTGCAGGAAAACTGGCAGCTTCCTTACCAACAGGTGTGGTAGCAGAATTCCTCAGGTGGGTTTGCTGGACTGGCTTTTTGGGGTGCTGTGGGCACTGTCGCATCCTTATTAGCTGGGGCAAGGCTTGGGAATTTCATCCCAGCTCTCCGTGTCTGGGGAGCAACACACAGTGGGGCTGCGTTGTCTAAGCCTTCATCAGAAAAAGGAGTAGGAAGAAACAGAAGTAAACCCATCAGAAAAGGCTGTAAATCCTGTCTTAAGGACTGAAACAGCCTTAAAATTGCCCCTTTCTGAACAGGGGGATCCTGGAGAGGAAAGCTTTTGCAGCCTTGGCTTAAGAAGGGTTTTTAATAGCTGTCAT
The DNA here is from genome assembly GCA_013399195.1 of Dicrurus megarhynchus. Taxonomy (NCBI): domain Eukaryota; kingdom Metazoa; phylum Chordata; class Aves; order Passeriformes; family Dicruridae; genus Dicrurus; species Dicrurus megarhynchus. The sequence continues at coordinate 48,222 of VXAD01010613.1, forward strand.
CTCCTCCTGTCCACTGCAGCCTACTCCTTTAATTTCCTGGACTAAAAAAGAGCATTGCAATTGGGAGTGCTTTACAATTTCCCTTGCTGGTCCATTAGTGTATTAGCTTAGCTCCGTGTGTGTTGAATGCCACTAAATGTCACTTGCAAATTTAATGTTGGGAGCACTGAGATTTGCGCTAATTGAATTCAAAGTCTTATACTTGAATTTGTTAAAATGGCAGAGTCAGACAATCGAAATGCTTGAATGGGAGAGTGGAGGAGCACTTGCAGATCTGCATTTGTGTAGCTGGAAGGGGAGACGCTGAGCAGACAGATCAGGGTTTGATGGGGTTTTACTGTCCCTTTTTACATTACAGCACGGTGACAGCTGGCAAAATCCACTGCGTTTAAAGTCTTCATGCTTGACATCTGCTCAGGGTCATTGCTGACACCAACTTAGCCTTAAATACTTGTGTAGAAATGGTGAAGATTGTAGAGCCTTTCAGTTCAATTGAAATTTCTGCTTCTGCAGCCATAGTTTTAGGCAATGCTGGGGAAAGGTTGATTGTTTGGGCTGTTGGTCTTTAAACTCAGTTGTCTGTCTGCTGGGGTTTTTATTCGGGACATTAGCAACTTTTGCACCTGAGGGTTTGTTGTTTTGGGAAGTGTTGGGGGTGTGGTTGTTCAGGGTGTTTTTTGTTCGGTTGATGTTTTCTGTGGGTGGTTTTTTTGTTTTCTTCTTTTGGCTTTTTTGTTTTTTGTAGAGGACAGTCTGTACAAAACCTCTGGCACGAAACACTTCTTTATTCTTAACTTCAGCCAAATACCCACCCAAGAATTGGATAGACACAGAAAAGGAGACCCTGCTGCTGGTGCGTTTTGTGAGGTAAAGTGTGCAAGAAATTACCCTTGATGGGAAAAGAGTCATAAAGGTTGGTCCTTGGCTTTCTAAGCGGTGTAAATCTGTGCCTCCCTAGATAGCACAATGCTTTTAAGAAGTTTGTCTTGAAACGCTTCCATTAAATCTCCTGATACCAGGCTTTGACCTTCTGCCACGGAGCTGGCATTTCCATAGGGGCTCCTGGCATGAGCTTTCCTGCCACTTTCAAGTAAAATCTTATCAGGCATTGAAAAGTTTGACTCTGCAGTCGAGCACCGTGCCAGAGCTGTAAAAGCCCTATTTGTACACGAAATGGATTTCTGCTTGCTAGGAGGGCTGGGGTAGTGCTTCAGTAACTGCAGGAATGGCTTTGAATCTACATAGTAATGAAAGAGCTCCATCTAAATCCAGCGTCTCCTCCGCTCTCAGGCCTGCACTCTGTCTTCCGTGTGTTCCTGCGTGGAGTTTTACATAGTCAGGTTACATCGCTCTGGAAAACTTTGTCAGGGAAGTTAATTTAAAGCTATTTGGAAGGCTTAAAAATGGCTCTGCTGTTAGGGTAATGAAAAAGACCTTGAAAGCGCCTTGAGAGCGATTGCTGCCGGAATACCTGGAAGTACCAGCAGGTGAGCTGCTTCCAGAGCCCTTCTCCGAGGGAGTACTCCAGGGTGTCCTCCTTCAGCGCTGGCAGCCACAAAAACTGTGGCTGCTCCATCCCTGGCAGTGCCCAAGGCCAGGTTGGACACTGGGGCTTGGAGCAGCCTGGGACAGTGGAAGGTGCCCCTGCCCATGGCAGGGGTGGCACTGGGTGGGCTTTGAGGTCCCTTCCAGCCCAGACCATCCTGGGATTGCAGGATGCAACCTGTGGTGCATCAGGGCTCAAAACCCACTTGCTTTAACTGGGAGGGAATATCCAGCACTTGTGGGTGATTGGGAGCTCGGGGTGAGCTTTGCCCCTGACAGGGGGTGCCGGTGGCCTGTGGATGGTGAGTGTCTGAGGAAGGGAGGGGAACACACATGTTCTGAAGCGCTGAAGCTCAGGGGTGCTCAGAGGCAGTGGAGGGGAGTAGATGCCCAAAGCAGAGCTGTGAACAAGGCAAGAGTGGACATAAAAGGGGGAGTGCAAGCATGTGAGGATCCCTGCTAAATGACTCGACAGAACACGTTGGTCCCTTCCCACCGCTACCTTTGGGATCTGCATTTAAGGGAATCATGGTTTTATGGAGGCTCTCCACCCTGGGAGAAGCTCGCCTTTGCCAAAAGCAATACTCAGTAATGGGCTGGGGGCTTGTCTCTTCTCTCCATGAAGCACTGCAAAAACCTTATTTTGCAGTAATGAGCAATTACCCACAAATTAACAAAACTCCTTGTCAGGTATTGCCTTTATTTTTGTGCCCGTGCAACTTCCTAATTCTGTTTTTCTCCCTTTCAAAACATAAATAGATGGGTTATCAAAGGACATTTTAAAAACAAAAACAGGGCCCTAAGCATGTCTATCAGAAGGGGATTATTTGAGTTCTGATGGTTTGTTCAGAATTTCTTTGCTTGCAAGAAATCGAGTGTCTGTGCTGAGAAGACACAGACCCATCCAGCCACGTGCCTTGTATCCAGGAATTGTAATGTTTTTGAGAGGGAATGCCAGAGTTCAACCATGGGTTCAGGAAGGGTAAGTGGCTGGGAGAATACTTGTGGAGATGACAATCACAGGGAAATCCTTGTTACCTCCTCCTCTGACCAAGACTAACCCCAAAGAAATGTCAGGTTTCTCAGGGTCCTGTTGGGAGTTTGGAGACATCCAAGGAAGGAGATGGGCTCCTTTGGGGAGAGGGGTTCCCACCTCTCTTGGAGAGAGATCCTGCCAGCTTGATTTCAGTGCCAAGGGATGAGAGGGAGGAACCTGAGCCGCAGCTGACACTGGATACAGGTGCACCAGATTGATGCAATAAAGGCCATTAGCTGCTTTCTTCTCTGTGCGTGGCCGGCTGAGTTGATGTCCTTAATGAACTACTCCTTAAATATCTTAACTTCTGACTGCTGTTCCTTAACTCGTGGTCCATCAGGGCACGAGTGAATTGAGCAGCGTCATTTTTAACTGTCTGCAGGGAACTTTCCTTGGCCACTTCATTGAGTGGCTGCCGGTCTAAAATCCTTTTATGATTCTTCCTGTTAGGCTTCTCCTTCGCCAATATTGTACTTAATGCAAACAGTCTGCTTTAACCTCTTAACATCGTAACCCCCCCTCGCACTGTAATTGTGCTTTAATGCTGCCCATTTGTAGTTGGATATGAGCAAATATTTAAAATAATTGTCCACTCTACAGAATGTTGGTCGACTTCATAGATTGTTTTGTCTTTTGTTTGTTAACTCCGTGGGGATCTCGTTTCCACATCCAGGACATCCATTTAGGTCTTTCCAAGGTAAAAGGTTGGAAAGCAGACTAGAAATCCTGGGGAATTAATGCTGTATTTGTTCACGTGGTTCCACTGTTACGGCTGTGTGTTGAAATTCAGCCTGCAGGATGTGATGTCATGCTAATAAATTAATGACTTGCGTTTATTTGAAGATTGGATAATAACCCAGGCATGGGATAATAACCCAGGGAGCACTTGGCCCTTCCGCTCTGAGCTTCCCAGAAATTGTGACATGGATAAAGCTTTGCCTGCCTCAGCATGTGTGTTATGGGGTGGGAGCTTTGTACTCATGCAGAAACACCCTGACACCTTGGGGAGGGGGCTTGGACATGTGTTCCTAACACGGGAGCTGTGGGGACGCTGAGCTCCCAGCCTTTGCAAGGTGCAGGTTCCGAATGCTGGGCTCACTGCAGAACTCATCAGAGACGAGCTTTAAGGTCCCTTCCAGCCCAGGATGGAACTGTTCCATGATTCTGTGTTCACTGGAGAAGAGCTTGTTGGATTTCCCGGCCTGGTTGTCGCTGGTGTGTTCCTCTCTGAGCGAGGTTGCGGTGGCAGGGTGGCTTGTGGCAGGCAGAGGCTTCCCACCCTGGCACCCGGGGGAGGAGTGAATGCCTCAGAGCTGTAACCTCTGATCCCTATCACTGAATCCCCACTTTCAGGTTCAGATTTCATTCCCAGAGAAACCCAAGGTTGGGGTACATCTGTTCAAAGTGAGCTTTCTGGGCTGATTTCATTCATGGCTGTCAAAGAGCTGTTTTTTTTCTTCCCTCACCTTCTCTTTGTATTCCCAGTTTCCAGCGTTAAAGGGTGTTCCATGAGGTGTTGGAGATATGCTCCGTGGTTTGCCTGGCAGGGTAGGGCCTTATCCAGAGGGAAATAACAACACAGAGGGAAACAGCAGCACAGGGAATATCAGTAACGGGCTTCCTCCAGGTCTGTGTCATGCAAAGCATTACTGACATTTTCTGCACCCCTGAAGTGGAGTATCTTCTGCAGCGACTCTGTCAGCTGTGTCAACAAACTTTGTGTTTGGGACTGATGTGTCGGTGGCTTTAATTTTATTTAGAAATGAGAGGCAGCTGAGGGTCTGCAGCAGACTGAACTGAAGTGGGTGTTGCTCTTGGAAATAGCTGGAGGAGACTCGCTGGTGGTGAACAGCCAGTGCAGGAACAGGATGTGTGCAGACAGCTGGGAGTGCTCAAACTTGCTTGCTTCTAGTACTGTCCTGAATTAGGAGAGGCTGGGACAGAGTCCAGTGCAGCTTGTGGGGTATATTCCAGTGTAACATTTACACACCAGACTGTTCCCTGGTCAGCTGGTGCTGCTTGCTGTTGGACAGAAGTGCTCAGGCACGGTGGAGTCTCTTTGCCTGGGATTGCTGGATTTGGGGGTGCTGGAGCAATGCTTGAGTGCAGAATGGTGGTGTAGAGTTCTTGCATCCTTTTGTCTTCATGCTGCTGATGGTCATGAAAGAGGCCCCACAAACTTCAGCTGGAAGGGAGGGAAAGTCCATTGTTTCCACAGTCACTGCAAAGTGCAACGTGGAGAATTTGGAGAGCTGAACATGCTGATCCTGCTGTATTTATAGCCTTAAAAATAGTTGAAGAATTAAAACAAATAAAATGAGGAATGGTTTCTGTAGTGGCTTCTCTGGAGGCAATATTATCTTCTGGTTCTGAGGATTTGTTTCCTTTCCCAGTCTGCTTTAAAAACATTTCCTTTTTCATAAAAGCAGTGAATTACTCCATGGACACTTATGTGAAGGGACTGCTGGGTGCTTAATAACCTACTTCTTTTATTTGGGCTGTACTTTTTAAAAATGAAGTGTTCAAGTCAGGCCCTTAGAAGACAGATTGTCCTGCATGATTGTCTGGAGCAAAGTACCTTTCTGGTTTTAATTGGGTTTTTTATTGCTATGATTTACAGTGGCAGGGTGAGGGCAGCACCGTTCCTCCAGTGCCTCAGACAAGTGGGAAGAGAAGGAGAAGGAGCAGAGCTATTCCTTATCTGGACACTTCCGTAGGTGCTTACAGAGCTGAGTACTTAAATAATTCCTCCATATAAGTGTTGATGTGCAGCGAAGCGACACGGTTTTAAGCACAACATTTACTAGAAGTATTCTCAGCGTGACTTTGCAAATATTCCCAAATTCCGCTTGCCGCCTCTGCGCTGCCTCTTGCCATCAGAGTGAGGGAGGGCTGTGCAAGGCTCAGAAATGCAGCGAAAATCAGACACTTTGAAATCACCTCTCGGTCCTTGTGGCCTTCTGGACTGATCTGCTCGCTGTTCCTCCGTGTCCATTGCCGCCTCCGCGTGTCCGCTTCTGCCTCCTTGTGTCCATTCCCACCTCCTCATGTCCACTCCCAGCTCCTTGTGTCCATTCCCATCTCCTCATGTCCACTCCCACCTCCTCATGTCCACTCCCACCACCTCGTGTCCACTCCTGCCTCCTCGTGTGCACTTCCAGCTCCTCAGGGCCCTGTCCTGTCCCGTGAGCCCCAAGTCCTGCCCGGCATTGGGAGCCCTGTGCTGCATTTGGGGTTTTTGGTAAGGCGAGAGGGGAGGGGAATTGGGCATTTCAGCACCAGCTGCCTTTGCCAGGTCAGCCACCCTGTTTGCATGTGCTGTTCCTGTGCTCAAAATCCGGGAATATTGTTCTGGCAAGGTTGTCAAACTTGGATTCTCCTGTTACGTGCAGATGCAGTGAATTTCCTAGAAACTTCGGGGAGGGGATGAAAGCGATGGAGATAGTTTTTAACAACTGGTGATTCAGTCCTTGAAGCATAAACTGGATTTTTAATGTGCTGAAGAAGGAAACAAAGCCTGGCTTGGTAAGGTCAGCATCAGAAATTTGGGGACTGTGTTGATTTTTCTTTTGTATTACAGCTTATGGAGAATATTTTATTTTTTCCTTAATAAAACTGCTTTTGCAATGTGTGTCAGTCCATCTTAAATCCTGTGTGGGAAGACCCGTGGCTGTATCTGATGAGGGCAGAACCTTCTCCTGCTTCTGGGACTTCAGATCCCCTTTTTGCAGCTGGCTTGTGCCATCCAGGTTGTTTTTCATCCTTTTCCCCAGGCCAGCTGTTGAGCAAACTTCCAACTGTGGGGTTGTGGGGACTGGGACACCCCTCCAAGTGTGGGGTTACGGGGATTGGGACACCCCTCCAAGTGCGGGGTTGTGGGGACTGGGACACCCCTCCAAGTGCGGGGTTGTGGGGACTGGGACACTCCTCCAAGTGTGGATTGTGGGGACTGGGACACCCCTCCAAGTGCGGGGTTGTGGGGACTGGGAGGATGCCTTGCTACGCTTCCTTCCCCTTCCTTTAAGCCCCAAAACACCGAGTAGAGCTGCAAGGGCGAGGAGGGAGGATCCCCATCCTGCTGGTTGCCGGGGGACGAATCTGGCTTCTCCCCAAGCTGCCTGCGGGGAGCCAGGATCAAACTGGAGGCATCCCAGTGCTGCTCCCACCCCGGTCACGGGTGTCACTGTGCCGGGTCAGTGTGACCTGCCTGCCCTGCAGGACATCCTCCTGCATCTTTACATCCAGAAGTTCTGCCAGGATCCCAGTTCCAAGGTCTGCTTTTCCCAGCAGGAATGTGAGGCTGGAGTCAGGGATCAGCATCCCCCAAGGGCAGGGCAGGGCAGGGCAGAGAGGGAGAGCTGCCTGCAGTTCCAGCTGGGGGTGGTCCCATTCCAGCAATTAGGAGGAATTAATTGCTTGGCCAGAGCCCCAAAACGTTGCAGATGGCTTTAGAGGGATGGAACAGATTCCTGACCCTGAGGTGTGTCCAGTTTTGGGGCCTGTGGCTGGGGGGAGGTGGATCCAGAGAACACATTTTTGGCAGATCCGAGGCCAACTGGCTCAGATCTGCAGTAGAAAAGTTTCTTTTGCTGAGAAGTGGAATGTCTTGTACTGCTGATATTTTTAAGGACGAGGGAGCTTAAATTTCTTGCCTACATTGGGAACTGGAAGCAGACAATCCCTGTTCTGGGCTGTTCCACAGAAATGGGCACAAACAGCCATTTTCAGATGGGTTTGTTTATTGTCATGGCTTTGCTGTTTTTATGCAGTGCTCCTCTTGGTGTTACGTTCCCGTTATCCCTTTTGAGCAAGGCGTCTGCGCATTCCACGGAAGGTCTTTTCCGCTGGTAGTGGCTCCTTGCTTCTGAGCACAGGATTCCTCTGCAGCCCCAGCAGCACTTTTCCGTTTTATGGAAGATTTAGCTCAATTTTCCACCCTATTTTCTGTTAATTTTTAGAGAAAACATGTTGCTTTGTTCAGGTCAATTTTGCAGATACATTGGTGGAGCTCAGTTTTTCTCTTTCCTGCCAATTTAGTGCTTTTGCACCTTTCATAGATCGTTTGATGAACTGTTGAAGCTGGAAGAGGCTGTTTGGCGTTTACAAAGCTAATGGAAACCTTGAGTAAGGGATGCTGCACAGGAAATGGCCTCTCGAAAAGGGAAGCAGTGCGAAAGCCAGGGATGTTTTCCTTGTTCACAGACTGGTTTGGAAGTGAGAGGAATGCAGAACTTGTCTTTACAAACAAGCTGTNGAGGTTATTAATCCCTCACATCTGCCCAGGTGCAGCCTGCAGACTCCCAGCCCAGTGCTTTTAACAGGAGCAGACCACAGCAGGGAATGCCCGCCTCTCCCTCTCCAATCCAGTATTTTGGTTTCTTCAGGGGACCCGTGTGTCTTTCAAAAACCACAGTTCGGTAACTGGGTGTCGAAGTTTGCCACAGAAACTGTCAGGGGTGAAAGGGGAAGGCAGCTGAAATACCAAATTTTCCAGCGCTTTGCAAAACCAGAATTGTGAAAGCGTTGAGGTGGGGCGGCGGGGATGGGGGGATGGACGGGGCTGAAGGGGTCAGGGTGAAATCACAGACTGGTTCTGTTCTGAGTGAACGTGTGTGTTCCCTAGCTGCAGTTCTCAGGACTGAACTGTTGCTCCCGGGGAAGGCGGGGAAAGCCGTGGAATTCCGGGAAAGCCGTGGAATTCCGGGCAAGCCGTGGAATTCCGGGAAAGCCGTGGAATTCCGGGCAAGTGCCCGCTGCAGCATGGCCAATAGGACTTTGCCAGGTGCCAGATCTCAGACCCAGAGTGCATCTCACAGCTGCCGTGGCCAGGTTTGCCTGTCCCAAAGGGCTTTTTCCGTGAAGAAGGCAGAGACTTGGCTAGCAGAGCGCTCTCCAAAGCTGACTCTGGAAGGATATCTTGTTTTATATGGAATTCTTACGTGTATACCCATCAAAGCCTGGGAAATTACCATCCCTTACCATTCGTTTACCTGCACAGGAAGATTGTTGCAGCAATGCCTGGAAGAAACAAGGTTAAAGAAGCAATTACTGTAGCCTGGCAGGGGTGCGTTGTCCAGAAACCTTTTCCAAGTTAAATTCCTTTTTCAAGTTGATGGCTTTTAGGCCAAGACAGAGGGTAGAAAACTTGCAGCACGTGAAACAAATTTCTGCTGCGAACTGTGGGAACCTCTGAAAGTCAAAATAACTTTTGTAGCTGCAAGTTTCAATTTATTTAATTTATTTTGCTTCCTTAGGGCTCGGCTGTACTTGTTTTGTTGTGTTAGTTTATTTATGGACACATTGCGCTGTTCTCCCACAGGGATGACCCCTCAACTCCAGCAAGTCATCTGCCACTTGTTAATGTTGGTGTTAAGCCTGTTTAAAATCTTTTAGTGAGATTTAGAGGTCACCTGCGTCAGACTGGATGGTTAACACAGAGCAATTGCCACTCTTGTGGCTGGTTTCTAGACTAATTAAACACACACCTGATTGTCACGGGTGTCAATGAGTCAAATGCGAGCCCAGCTTGAACTCCTTGCTCTCAGTGCCTTTGTGTGCAGGTGGCTCGTTTATTCTTTCCTTGCAGTGGCCAGAAGAATCTCTTTTCCCAGGAGAGGAATGTTTCTGCTGAATTTGGTGTGTGGGGCAGCTGAGGGCAAAGCCCCGCTGGGTTTGAGGTCTGTGGTCCCTGGCAGGAGCAGCTTTGCTGCTCACCTGCTGTGTTTTACGGCCACGAGGGAACAAAACACTCCCAGCACACGGAGAGCAGATCCTCTGCCTCTGGACACCCGGGGAATGGGCTCTCTGTGTGGAATTTGGGAGCAGGCTGCACCCCAGCCGAGTCACCAAGCTCCTCTGCAGGAATTCAGTGCTCCCAGAGGGTGAGTGTGGATTGAATTCCTGTGCCATTCCTGCTGCCTTCTAGCTCCCTCCTGCTTCCTTCTGATGGCTGTGGCACCAACAGAATGGAAAAAAGCAACACGTAAGACAATTTCAGTGTGACAGGAGAAATGCTGCCTCACTTCAGCTGCACTTAACCCCTGGCTTTAAGTGGCTACGAGAGGTTTGTGAGATGTGCTCGATACGTTTAAGGAATGAAAAGCCTCGCTGTGAGAGAGGGGAGGAAGGAGCTGCAGCAGAGCTTCAGGCTGGTGAAGGCACTTCTGGGTGTGCATCCCTTCCTTGCTTGCTGTCTGAGGTTCAAATGGGCTCTCCAGCAAGAGGAGCTGCTTCAGGAGGAGGTGTGCTTGATAATGGCCAGCTTGCTGATTTTTCCTTGGCTTTGCTTTCCTGCCTTGTGCAGGACTTGCTGCCCAGGTCTCGCTGTGGAACTCTCTTGCTCTGATGTGCACTGAGTTTGGCTACTGCCTTTGGTTCACATAACGTGTAAAGGAGTTTCACTGACTTCTGGGCTCGCATACCAGAGGTTTCCTTGCTGAGCCACCACTCAGGAGTCACCTGCTCAATATTCCTCCTCCGTACCTGAGCCAGCTTGTTCAATCCTATTCTTTCCCTATGAAGCAAGAGGCAAAAAAGTAGCATCTGCTCGAGTTCACAAGGATCACAGAATCATTTAGGTTGGAAAATCCCTCCCAGCCCATGGAGTCCAAGCTGTGCCCGATGCCCACCTTGAGTGACCCCCCTGGGCAGCCCCTGCCCACCCTTTCCAGGAAGAAATTCCTGCTGCTGTCCAATCTGACCCTTCCCTGGCACAGCTTTCAGGATGGTGACAGGCTCTGTAAGTAGCTTGTGCCCGCAGGGAAGCCACATGAGAAGGTGACATCCATGTGCCAGTACAAATCTTGACTCCAGAAATACTCAGTGTGAGGTGAAGGTGTAGCTGTTTAAACAAAACATGAAGTGGAAATGTCTCATTCTTATGCAGTTTGCTTGCAGCTGTTGTGCCTGTGCCCGTCCTTTCTTTCCGTCCTGCATCAGGAGTTGCGACCTAAAAATAAACTGTGTTGTGCAGAGGAGTGGGAAATGAGACAGCAGCACTGATTTCAGCTTTCACTGCTGTGTGTGTGCCCTGTGCTGAGAGGGTTCTGGTCAGGGAACTCCTGGGGCTGAGCAGTGCAGGCTGGCATCACCCAGCTGGGACTGAGCTAATGCTCCCCTGCCCTCTGGCCTGCTGTTCAGCCAGACCCCAAATTAAAAAAAACCCAGGGGTCTGAAGAAGGCAAAAAGGGTTGTTAGGGTTTCTCTGAGGTGAGGATAACCCTTGTCAATCTCTGAAAGGGAAGGGAACAGATTTATTTGCTGTCCTGCCATGCTCTGGAGTGGCTTGGAAAGGTTTCTGGTGAGGTGGCCATGAACTGCTCTGTCCCCAGTTGAAACCACTCAAAGGGCACTGCAGTGGGGTTTGCTCTGCCTGGGTAGACTGATGACTTCATTGGACTGCTGTGTCATTTCACTGGTGTTTGGAGAAGAAATGGAGTGGACAGTGAGGCTGAAGGTCACTTTTGTATTCCAACTTCTTTGTCTACTTCAGTGTTGACATTAAATCCATCGGTACAGGGCAGCTTTGCCTGTTGCTCTTTGTACTTTGGCAGCAAGGACTGAAATCTCTGTTTAAGCTGGAAACTGGCCCCAGCTCTGGTGCCTCTTGCAGGATGACTTCTGTGTGTTTCAGAATTAGGCACAGGTTTGGAAAGTGTGTCTTCGGACAAAGAAGGAGAGGGAGCTCCTTTTTAAAGGTGCAGGGGCCCTGTGAAACCTGGCGGTGCTGCGTGAGCCTTTTGGTGTATGACAGGCCTACCTTTCTGCTTCTCCAGTGCTTTCAGAGGTGCAGGGCAATTCTTTCCCCTCTTTTAAAAAAAATTATCTTAAACTAAGCCTTGAGGATCTTACGTGACCTGCTGGTTTTGTAGTCTGTACCTCAGGAAGTGCTGCAGTTGGGTTGGCGTGCTGCATTTAGGCAAACCAGCTAATTTTGGCACTTAGCGTGCCTGGTGTAACTGCTTTTCTTCCAGGTGTAAGTAAAAAATAGGAAATAAAGTCTGTTTGGTTTAAAATCACTCCAGGCAAATCCCAGCTTGGAAGGCAGTAGGAGTAAGTGAAGGTCCATGTGGGGTTTTTTTCTGTTTATATTTGGTTAATTCTGCTTTTGCAGTACAAAGAGGTAAGTCCATTGATTAACTGGGCAGTTTATGGATGCGAGGAACTGGTACAGAACCAGCTTGTGGTTGGGAATTCCCTGGCAGGGGGAAAACAACGAAGCCATATCCCAAGAGAAACATGGACCTGGAGCTCTGGGGTGGCGAGCCTGCAGAGACAGATGAGGAGACAGCACAGGAAAATGCTCCAGAGGAGTAGAGTGGGAGATAACTGTCCCCTGCCCTCTCCAGGAACATTCCCCAGGCTCAGTAGCCTGGCCTTGGCAGCCGGGTCCAGCACATTTTATTTCCTCAGCTGAAGCAGGGATCATGTCTGCAGCAGCCTTTAAATGAGAAGAGCTTTGAGCTGGAAAACGAGCGGCTGCTTTGCTGCTTTTAGGCAATAACATTCTTAATATTCCTGTCTTCCTGTCCTGTGTCCCTGGGATAACTGGGATGAGCTGAATTGTGATTGTTGTGTGGCTGTCGTGCTTCTGTCTCTGGTGTGATTGATTCCTCTTGTCTTGAACAACAGCCTCACTGAGTGCTTGGGGCAAAGTTGTATTTTAAGGTGGGCAAGACTATTTTGAGACTGGAGTGCAGCAGGTGATCTGCAGGCTGGCTGGGTTTCACTCCTGCAAGGGAAATTGTGGGCCAGGCTGCAGGGAAATTCCCTTTATTTTGATAGTGGTTTTCTGGAGCCTGCTTACCGGGGAAGGCCCCATAAATTTTGGGTTTCCCTGCTGCACTGTCAGGTTTTTCCTGCTGCTTAATCAATGATCTGCTCTGAAAAAAGCGAGTAAGACAGAAATGACACCCTTGCTTCATCCTCAACCTTGCTGTAACAACCCTTTGCAGCCCATTAGTAAGAGATCACACTTTTTGTTCGTAGCTTTGCTTTAGCAAAATAGTCTTTCATAGCTGGAAAGCCTTAAAGAAAAAACTTTCTGGCAATATCTGTAGGAGTTGCAGCTCTTTGCTGTGCAAATGCTGAAATCTACATCTTGCTTTAATGTTTCTCAGAGCTGAAATATTTTTGGATAAACAAAGCATTTCACATACTGTTTAAAGTGCTTACAGGCAACCTTTACCCCCGGAGTGGAATGCAGCCATCGGGAAAAGTGCAGTGGGAACAAGGACCTCTAACAGAGGAGCGGGATGGAGTGGGGCAACACTTGTCGTAACTAAATGTTAATTTTGATTGGCATATCACGTTCCAAGCCATTTATTGTACGAGAAATTGCTGGCACACGTAACCAGATAATTTTTGGTTTATGGAACAGTCTGCAGTAGGGTTTTTCTCCCCCAAATTTCCACTGGATGTTGCTGGGTGAGCAAGTAGGAGCAGCTAGAAATGTGTTGGAAAATTGTGGTATGGCATCTTAGGAATCATGGAGGAACCTTCTGAGATAAAGCCTGCTCTGCTTCCAGAGGAGAAGCACATTTCTGGTATTTGTTGCTTTGCAGTAAAGAATTTCTAAAGTCTCTCCCACATGTTCTTGCGGAGGGGAAGAGCTTTTCCCAACCTGGTGTCTGTGAGAGAGCAAAGCCTCACAGCTCGTTAGGCAGCAGTGTAAACATACCTGCACGGCCTGGGAACCAGCAGCAAGGATTTCTTTGCACTCCTCTGACTGGGAAAGGTGGGATGCGGCAGGAGCTGGAATCCCAAGGAGCGGGCAGTGGCACGTAGACTCCTCTCTGGAGGGACGTGTCCATATCCTTCCCAGATAATGTTGTGGATCCAGAGAGTTTCAGTGGCATCAAGTTGCAGGGAGTGGGGGGAAGCTGAGCAGCTACTGGGTGGGATGAGAGATTCCCAAAGGGTTACTAAATCCATGCTCAGGAAGCTCCTGGAGCTGGAAGTAGCCAAAACCTCAGGCAGAGCCTTGTCTGGTACGGGGCAGTGTAGCTGCTCTTAAACGTTGATTTAACTGGTACAGCTGAGCAGCTTTGAGGGTTGGGCGTTTGTTTTCTGTATTTTTGCTTTTTTGGGGGCTTTTTACTGTATGAGGCTATAATGGAAATAAAACCCCTAAAGCTCAGGGTGACTGACTTTGAGGGTTGTAACAGTGGAGGCAAACACCCGACTTTTCACTGAGTGTTGGCAGCACCAAAAGGAAGCTGCAAAAAGTAGTCCCTGGTCTTGGGTGTGCTGCTCTCCTGCCCAGAGGTGCTGTGGGGGTGATACTTTCCCTTTTCCCATTTTTCAGCTGTTCTTTGATGGAGTTTCCCTGGGCAGGAAGGTGAATTGCAGAGGTTGAAATGGGATAGCTGCCCACGCACTGCATGCCTGGAAGTTTGCTGGTCTGATACCAGTAAAATTACCATGCAAATCTTCACTTCAGATGAGACCCACGTATGGATGGAATGATATTTTACCAGCTCAGAGAAGCCTCTTTTATAAATTTAAGTGCCAGCAGCACATTTTTTTGTACTCAGAAGATCTTTTAACTGCTGCAGTAACTTGGGGAGAGCTGCTTGGGCACATTGTGAGGTGTGGCTTTTTTCACTTCAGTGGAGCTCTCAGGGTGCTTCAGGGAGCAGGTTGTTTTTAGCTGTCCTGAGAAGCATTCCCTGCCCAGGAGAACCAGGGCATCCTCGTGGAATTGGCCGTGCTCCACGTGTCCTTGGAGCGAGCTCTGTGCCTGTGGTGACGCAGGGCGGCCGACAAAGGAGACATTCAGTCACCAGCGCAGGATCGTGTTCCCCCTGAGCCTGGACTAATGCTCTTAACCCTGCTGGGGCTGGAAGAACAGCCAGCAGGCCTGGGCTGGTGCCCTGCTCTTTTCCTGTAATCTCTGCAGGCTGGAAACGGCTCTGTCTCTCCTTTGGGATCTGCAGGGAAGCACCAGCAGCAGTCCTGGTCTCCCTCCTCCTTCCCAGGCCATCACACCACTGCTCTGCAGCAATCATGTTCCACTTAGTGAAGTCTCATCTTCGTAGGAATTGTTCTGATGTTAAAAACTTAAAAATCCTACGGTTTCTCAGCTCTCTGATCCACGGAGACCTTTTTTCCAAAGCAATTATTGTGATTTCTGTCTTTGCAACAGCTGAGTCTCAGCTATTACCTGTTAAAAGGTGGGATATGTCTGAGGTCCTGTTGTTTCAAGGCACTTGCAAAATGGGAAGAGCCAAGTTTAAACTGCTGTGGCTCGTTTCTGAATCAGTGGGTAACTTGACAGGGAGGCTTTTGGCTGTGAAGTGATGGATTTAAACATACTGGGAATTCTGACATTATCTACAGGTCAAGGTGAACCATTTCTGTCTCCATTCATTTAGCAGAAGCATGTGGGCCATGCCTGTCGTGGAGTCCTCAGCTTCCATCCCATTCTCCTGCAAAACCAGAATAGGTCCCAGTCACTGGAAAATGGTTCGTGAGATGCCAAACACCAATTTGATTGGTAGAATTAAGCAGTGTAATAAGCAATTTGAAGTGGTTCCTGTTGGTGATGGACAACGGGAAACTTCACTGGTGTCATTGCAGCGCATAATTCTGGTCATTCCCTGAAATCCTTATCCCCAACATGTCTGAATGATCAGACCCTGGATTTTAATCTAGATGGGTCTGGCTGTGAGCACCCTGACAAGGCCCCAGCTGTGAGTAGTTGCAGTGTGTTTCAGGTTATTAATGTTTTCTAACCTAGTCATAACTTGCTTTCTTAGAATTAACCAATCTTCGCTTTTTCTCTTCAAAGTATTTTCGGGTGAGTCTGGGGAAGTCTGAGCATCTCACCCTTTGGGGACAGTTGATAATACCAGCGTGTGCCAAGTCACTTCCCACTGTTCAGGCATCCATGTAGGGCCAAGGTTTCCACGTGTCTCTGGGGCACTTGGCTCCCCGAGGGGTGAGAAGACTCATAGCAACACTGGGGCCAGATTTGTGGAGAGGAGTGGGCCCTGGAAGGTGTTCTTTGGAAGGATGAGCCGCAACGAGGTGGGGAGGAGGTCTGAAAACAGGACTGATTGTTTTGGAAGCAGGGAAAGAGTCTCCTGCTGCAGAGGTCGGGTGTATTCAGGTCACCATGATACTGCAAGAACCGAATAGAAGGAATCCAGTGAACAAATCCTGCTAATTCACATAATTATGTTGCTGTTGATAGTGGTAACAACAATTTTTTTCATTTTTTGGGACACTAGGAATGAGTTTGCAGCATGCTGGCAGGTCTCCTACCAGCTTTCCATGCCCAAAAGATGGAAGGGATGTTTCTGGGCTGCCTCCCTGAGTTCATCACTGCACTATTTAGTGGTTCCCTAGTGCAGATCTGTCTACTCAAACCAAATGAGGCTCATTCCTTCCCCTTCACATTGCCATTAGCTGGATGATTTTATTGTCTCTGCAGGAAGAGAGCAGAGACAAGCTACTGTAGATTAGGAACAATTTGCAAAATAGTTCAGTGATTAGCACGCCTGTGGAGATGTTTTTCTGTGTAAGGACTGCACTGCAAATTTTACTGGCTCCCTATGCTTGAAGAATTAACTGTGAGGAGGATTAAAATGACATCTTAGACATCAGCTAAACGTCCTCTCAAAATCCCTTATGTTGTCTCTAAATCAATTAACTTGATTTCTTTAATCCACCAGCAAACCAGGTTGGTGAACTTGTGTGGGTGATCTATTTAGGCTGAACTTCTCCAGAGTATTTTAAGGAGTACTTCAGTACTGGTGAAATGGTGAAAACAAAGGAGTGAAATGTGGAAATACCCTGTGCTAGGGTGTGAAACGAAGATGCTGCTCGAGTCATGGGGGTGCCTTCTCCAAGAAGCAGTCTTCAGCTGCTTGATGCAGCCTTCACAGACATTCCTGATCCTTGCTGGTTATATGGAATAAGAAGATAAGGCAAAAGCCTGCTCTTGCTCCTTTTGCCACAGTACTTGCTTGTGTGGATGTGTGAAGTGGGAAGGAGAAGGCAGAGGAGAACCCTCAACTCCAAAGCTTTGCTGATGAACAGCACAAGAAGTTCTGTGAAGTCTCCAAAAGTGGCCCTCGGCACTCAGATGTGGCCCCTTAACTCTCCTAAATCCTGGTTTGCTGTAATTCCTCATGGGTGATAAGGATGGTAGCAGTCACCTGGAAAACATCTGAATGTTAATAAGAGGAGTCGCGTGCTCTCTCTGGGAATCCTGCAGCTCTCCACTGGCTGTAACATCTCCAGATGCGTTAGTCAGAGGTGCAGCTCCCACTCTGAGCCTGCTGCAGGCTGTGCTGGGGACAGAGTGAGCTCAGGTGCTGGAAAATGGGGAATATTCTGGGAATAAGCCAGCAGAGCTCTGGAGGTGTTGGGTCCTGTTGCTTGGCGGTTCTCAGCCGTGTTGTGACACGGAGAACAAGGCTGGCAGTAACTTCACTCATTAATCTTCACAGCATCAAAACCTCCCGGGTTTCTTCTCAGCTGGTGCTCCTGCATGAAGGGAACCCTGTGGCTGTCAGAGCAAGGGATGGCACAGCCAGAGCCGAGTGTCGTCACCTTAGGTGCTAAAATAGCAGCGGGCTGGTCCCGTGCTGCCCCGGCTTGGCATCGCTTAGCAACTCCGGGAGCCGAGCTGTTTCCACAGGGATGCTGAGTCCAGGGAAACAGGGCCCTGAGCCCGCAGCTCATCCCCAGCACAGCAGCAGCAGCCAGTGCTCTGCAAACACAAGGGTCTTCCTCGGGGGAAGGAGCAGGGCAGAGAGGAGTTATGCACACAGGCTCGTTGATTCGGGGCAGATAGACCTCCTGTTCTCTGAAAAGCGTATCACCAGTGTCGGAGTGGCAAGTAACACGAGAAGTGCTGTGTGTGCCACGGGACAGACAGGAAAGAGCTCTAACCAAACCTTGCCACGCAGTCCTGCTGTCAGCAGAGCTGCTGGTACCCAGGCTGTCACCGTGAGTTGCTCCTCCTGTCTTTGCACCAGCCCAGAAATAATTGTGGATGTGGCAGGAAACGTGTCCCTGCAGGTCCTGTGTGCTCCGTACTGGAGAGGGAGAGGCTGCAGCTGCGAGGGAGCTTCTCGGGATTCTCGTGGTGCTCGCAGCAAATGCTGCTGATTCACAACTCGCTCATCAAAACCGTGTGTGTATGTCTGAGCAGCAGCTTGTGCTCCGGGATCCATGGGAACTGTCCTTCCTGGAAGAGGGGGCACACGGGGCGTGGAGCTTTCCCTGGCTGGCTTCCTCCTGTGGGTCAGGCTCTCAGCACACGGGCGGCTCTTGGGGGCTCAGGAAACTGCAGATAAGTGAGCATGGTAAGTTTGGAAGGGCTGCTCTTCCAAGATAAGGGCCAGTTACTCATGAAAACGGGGCCTTCCTGGGGTGGGTGACACCTCTCACAATCCTACAGCAGGCAGGGCAGGAGACTGGCAGGGCTTTCCCTGGCTTTTCCACGGCTCCGTCTGGATGGACAAAAGCTGTTTGACCTCCAGCCTGTGGCACAGAGGAATCTTCTGGCCTGGTGGTGGAGGTGCCTGGTGTCCCCCTCCCCACAGCACTCAGGTGGGTTACTCCTGAAGGTGAGGCAGTGTGAGAACCCAAAAGCGAACTTCCAAGCAATCCTAAACGCAGCTAAAAAGGAGTCCCAAGAAAGCAGAATTACAAGGCTTCTGGCTGTTGCTTCCTGGCAGACAGCTCCTTGGGTTTGGTGCTGCTTCAACAAGCAGAATTGGATTTATTTATCCCCACTTCCTCCCCGGCTTGTATTTGAGTGGAAATGTATGAATTGCAGTTTTCTAACTAATGGGAATGGAGCAAGGAGACCTCTGGTTTTCCTTTATCTAAGAGTGAAAGCTGAACTGGAAGAGCCCTACAGAGCATGAGGCTGGTTCTATTATGAATCTCCACCCTGGTTTTGTCTCCCTTGGAGGTTGGAGGGGTTGGATGACGAGTGGGTTTGCTTCCCTGGGTGGGATGAGTGGTTTGTGTGCTGCTGCTGGCTCTGTTTGGCTGTGCAGGAGGTGGGGAGGGGATGGGGTGAAGCCTGGTCCCTGGGTTGCTGCCACCTGAGGATTTTGGCCACAAGCATTTTGGATTTGCTTCTGTGCAAGTGCTTCCTCTCTCCTAAATGATCCTGGTTATCTTGGGGACTATCAGGAAAGGCTTCCAGCCTTCCTCATTTGCTCCCCCTCATCACACCTTGTGTGGTGCCGGGTTCAGAGCCAGGGTCTTGTGTATCCCAAAAGTTTTCTGGATTGCTCTTGTAGTTAAGAAAAGGTGCTGTGGGTGTAGAAGGGTGGTCAGCAGCCCATTTCTGGCAGTTCTGTTTCCCGTATTGTTCTGGGGGTGGTTGTCCCAATCTAGGCCTGTTTGGACACAAGGATATTCTCTCTCCCTGAGTCCTTTGGGAAATACTCTTTTTAAGATGCAGCTGCCCCTGGATCCCTGGCAGTGTCCAAGGCCAGGTTGGATGGGGCTTGGAGCAGCCTGGGACAGTGGAAGGTGTCCCTGCCCATGGCAGGGGATGGAATGAGGTGGGCTTTGAGACCCCTTCCAACCCAAACCATGCCATGAGTCCGTGTTAGCATGGCCTTTCCTGTATATCCCAACTCCTGTGAGACCTTGAGGTCACCTTTGCACTGTAACAACTCCTGATGCTTTAATGAGGGCTTGCTGTAAGCTCTGCCTCTTCAATGTCCTTATTTTGATTTGTTTGGTGCTTTGTTAACAGTGACTCTGATGACTGCGTGAGAAGCTGCCAGCCTCAGGTCTGAGCTTCGACTCTCCTGTTCCAAATGAGCTTCTAACCTGATGCATCGAGTGCTCTGGCTAGAAAAGCAGTTTCAGGTAGGTCAGTGCGCCTTGCATTTTGCATTTTCAAGCAACGTGTGCTTTGGAGTGGTGTATGCATTCAGTGCCTTGTTTATTGTGACCTGGATTCGGGCAAGTTCTTGTTTTGGACAGTTTGGATATTTCACAAACTGTCTAACTCTGGTATTAAATTGTAAAACCTTGGGGAAAGACAGCTGAAAGATCCCTTAGATCAGTTCCTTCTGCCTGCTTCCAGGGAAGGATGACTAAGAGCAAAGCTTCAAGATGTAGATTGTGGATAAATGCTCTCAAAACCCTGCTTGTAAGGAAATCATCGCCTTTCTGGCTGTGGAAACTGGAATGATATACTGGGTAGACAGCCAGAATGGGGTATACCTGTGGAATACCTGTGTTCTGTTCCCAGCTCTGGCTTTGACATAGATAAATGACGTGCACAGAGAGATTAAATGAGGTGTATGGCCTTTCTTGCTGCTTGTGGTTGTGTTTTTGTCTTTCAGTAATGCTTTGAAGCTGTGTGAGGATTTGCTGAAAGGCATCTCATAAGATTTGTTGTGGTTTTGTTGGGTTTGATGCGGGCTGGAAAGCTCCGTGACTGATTGAAGAGCTAGAGGGGAGGTGTAGTGAGAATCAGGAAATAAAAGTGGAGCTTCTGGGTGTAAAGATGTTGAGAAAGAGCGTGTTCTAAAAGCTATTACTTGTTTGTGTGCAGACCCAGTGTCCAGCACCGGGAGTGAACCAAGTCCTTCGTGCCTCCCATTCCTGGTTGGGAAACCTTTTGCCTTTTCCTCCCAAATGTTCTGGAATATTAGTGAGCCTTAGCTGGCTGATTCTGAGAGGCTGTGGTGGGAGACAGAGCAGAAAAGCAGCTCTCAGTTGTGATTCTTCCTAAACCAGCTGAACTCTTCCTGCAGGTGCCCTGAGCACATTTGTCTTTGGAAAATTTGGGTTTAGCCCCTCTCTTGTGGTTGTCCCAGTACTGCATCTGTCTGGATCTCAAAGGTTGTATAATTAAGATGTTCAGGGGCTTTTCCACAGAATCTGTAAGAAATACTACCAGAAATCATGAGAAAAGTGCTGTGACTAAACATCAAGGCTCCTGAAATTGAGGAAACTTTTTTGATTTTTTTTGCGTGTCACAGGTCAGGTGAATTATGAGCAGGTTTATGCAGTTGTTTCTTCTCTGAAAGCTGCTTCTGTGTCACAGCTGTTCTGGACAAACTGTAATATCAAGGCTTGCTTACAGCAGTCAGGAAAAATTCCTACTTTCCCCACCCTTCTTCAACTACATGAATACTGAGAGCAGGAGACACTTTGAGCAGGCACCCGAAACTCCTGGCACTGTATTGATTCAGCTTCTGTTTGCTCTGCATCCAACACACAGCTGTGATGAATAATGCAGGAATCTATTACTTAAAGTTTAATGCAGCTTTAATCGGGGTTGAACATCAACAGGTGCAGTGCAAGAGGCTGCTCTGCTCTGTGCTGAGTGGAAAAGATTCAAAGCAGGTGTGGTTGGGTCTGTGTTGTTGGGTTGTTCCCTTTGCCCAGGGCAGGGCCTGTCCCCTGGGCTGGCCCTGCTGAAAAACCTCGAGGGCTGTGTCCAGTTCTGGGGCTCCCAATCCAGGAAGAACATTGAAGGGCTGGAGCATGTCCAGGGCAGGGAATGGAGCTGGGAAGGGGCTGGAGCCCCAGGAGCGGCTGAGGGAGCTGGGAAAGGGGCTCAGCCTGGAGCAAAGGAGGCTCAGGGGGGACCTTGTGGCTCTGCACAACTCCCTGACAGGAGGGGGCAGCCGGGGGGGGGTCGGGCTCTGCTCCCAGGGAACAGGGACAGGACAAGGGGAAACGGCCTCAGGCTGGGCCAGGGCAGGCTCAGGTTGGACAGCAGCAGGAATTTCTCCATGGAAAGGGTGCTCAGGCCTTGGCAGGGGCTGCCCAGGGAGCTTTGGAGTGCCCATCCCTGGAGGTGTCCAAGGAAGGGCTGGAGGTGGCACTCAGTGCTCTGGGCTGGGGACAAGGTGGGCATCGGGCACAGCTTGGGCTCCATGGGCTGGGAGGGCTTTTCCAACCCAAATGATTCTGTGATTCCATGACTCTGTGGCACAGCTTGTCCTTTATGTGCAGGTATTCACTTGCAGGTGCCTTGGTGTCTGGGACCTCTGTGGTTTTTCCTGTATTTATCTCAGTCTATGACAAGACATGTTCTGTACCTGTGGGGTCACAGAGCTCATGGATGACTCTGCTGACATCCAGGGATCTCACATCATGGAATATCAAGGCACTGCTGTCTCTTCAATGGCTTTTTTTTCTTCTTGGTATGAGTATTATTTTTTTAAACAAAGGTAAAACATCCCTTTAGTCAATTGTTCCCTTTGCAGAACTTGAGCCTTAAAATAATCCAGGAAGCCTTTTGTTATATAAATATACTCATCCTCCAGCTTGGCACGGAATGTGCTTGACAGAGCTGCTTGCTGAATTCTGTTTTAAACTTGAATTTCGGTGGCTATGAAGGAGAAACCCTGGGCTCAGAGAGCAAACCAAGCATTGATTGCTGTGTAATCACAGTGTAACAGGGACTATTTAAAGCAGTGGAAAGCAGGGGTTTATGCCTGGAACTCAGTTTCTGTGTCTCAGTGATTTTTGTTTGAGCTTGTTACAGCCAGGTGTGCTCAAACCTACCAAATCTAGCTCCATGGGAACAGAGCATATGTGCAGTCTTCTGAAAATATTCGTGCTCGAGTTGTTTGCTCAGGAATGGAATTGTGTATGAATACAGCAAGGGCTTGGAATGGTTAACAGTAAATTCCAGTGCACAACACTCAGTAGTGACATCTCCCAGTTAAGTGGGCAACAGTTGGCTAGAGCAGCTGTTTAAATAGGAAATGAACAAAAAATCACCACCGAAAAAACCCCAGAGATTTAAAAACCCATCAACCACAAAACCCCACCACTCTGTGAATGCAAATAATTTTTGTCAAAAGTGGTGACTGGTTTCTGGGTGTTGTCTTGTGCATGTAAAAGCACCTTGGGAGGAATTTATGAATCACGTACGGGACTGGATGTGACCGTAGAGCTTTTCTGTGTCCTCTATAGGCCACACATTCATTGTGACATTGGCTTTTTAAGTGATACCTTTGGTTTGTTTTGCTGCAAGCCTGGGCTTGAAGCTGCTGCTGACCGAGGAGGTTGGACTCGGTGATCTTGGAGGTCTTTTCCAACCTAAATGGTTTTATGATTCCTCCCAACTTTTTCCAGATGTGTGCATCGAAACTATCCCTGAGAAGCGGGGATGTTAAGTGGGTGCTGCAGGATCTGCCTGGGTGGTTTTGGTACAAACACTGAGCCCACAGGCTGTGTTTGAAAAGCAAGGAGAGTGAAGGGTGAATCCATGCAATCCCCCAAGAGAGCCTGAATCCAGTCTGTTGTGCTGCTGTGTCCTCCCATGGTAATGGAGTGATAGTGCACTGAGAGAAGAGGGAAGAGTCCAAGGAGAGTAACGTAGAATCCTGGAATGGTTTGGGTTGGAAGGGACCTCAAAGCCCATCTCATTCTACCCCTGCCATGGGTAGGGACACCTTCACTATTCCAGGCTGCTCCAAGCCCTGTCCAGCCTGGCCTTGGACACTGCCAGGAAACTACAACCTCTCTGGGCAATGACATCTTTGGCACTTACCCAAAACTAATGGAATTTTGGAGAAGAGATTTTATGTTCCCTGTATTCAATTTTTTTGATCAATCAAATTGGGTTTTGGTAGATTTCTAGCTGCTTATTCAATGGCTTGGCTTGTTATGGGTGCTGTGGATAATTTCCTTCTTGTCTCCTAATTTATTTGCCTTGACGTGTAGTTTCCCCCATGTTTCCTGGAAAATGGAAAGGATGTGCTAGCAGGAAATGGCTGCAGTTAATGAAAATAGACTGTACCTGCTGATGATTAATCCTTAATCCAAAGAGGGAACGTTCCTTCTGCACCTTTGTGGCCTGAATTAGCATCTGAATGGTCCTTTGTCCTGAGGCCAGCTGTGAATGACTCCGGGATTGATTCATGGCTTAGGGGCCCCAGTAATAGGATTTCCTGTGAGGGTGTGTCACCAGTCCTTGCACAGGTTCAAAGGGAAAATGGGTTTTCCCTCCTGTGCTGCATCCTCTGGAATTGTGCCCCTTGGCTTTGGCTCATTTTTCTCCCTGACTCTGGTACCCTCGAGGTTCCAGCTGGGATTTGATGGCTGCTGCCACCCCAGCTCCTTTCAAGGCTCTCATCATCCACCCAAGGCATCTGGGGATGGGGCAGGCCGTGTTCTCCTTGGGTTCAGGAGTGAACATAAATGCATTTAGTGCTTCTCTGAAAGGCTTTCAAGTGCAGCACTGCTCTTTTGCAGCTCTGTTTGCTTCCTTTGAAGGCTGAGCAGCCGCCGCTGAACTTGGGGCTGCAGTGCGTGACTGCTCCCTTAGCAAGCAGTTAAAACATCAGCTATTACACTGACGTGCAAATGCTATTTTGTGCTGAAGTCATGCTGGAAATAGTTCAAAACATCTTGTTTATTTGGATTCACGAGGGGCACGCTGTCTCGCTGAGCTCTAATCTTGTTTTGCTCTCCGCTTTCTTTGCAATCAGCAGAGCTGTATTCAAACCATGCTGAGAGATTTAAGGTACCTCTTGGTCTGCGCCCCAGGAGCCACAGGCTGAGGGCAGCACCCCTGAGTTTGTGCCTTTTGGGAAGCTGGGTTATTAATCAATTGTTTTCCCCCAGCCTCAGTCCTTAGGTGGATGGAGCAAGTGCTGAATTAAACCCTCTACCCCTGTGCTCAGAGACCCCACCTGCAGAGCTGCCCCAGCCCTGGGGCCCAGCACAGGGAGGACCTGGAGCTGCTGGAGAGAGCCCAGAGGAGGCTCCAGGATGATCAGAGGGATGGAGCAGCTCTGCTGGGAGGAAAGGCTGGGAGAGCTGGGATTGTTCAGCCTGGAGAGGAGAAGCTTTGGGGTGGCCTTCCAAGACCTGAAGGAGCTGCAGCAAAGATGGAGAGAGACTCCTGACAAGGGATGGAGGGACAGGACACAGGGAATGGCTTCCCAGTGCCAGAGGGCAGGGCTGGATGGGATACTGGGAAGGAATTGTTCCCTGGGAGGGTGGGCAGGCCCTGGCACAGGGTGCCCAGAGCAGCTGTGGCTGCCCCTGGATCCCTGGCAGTGCTCAAGGCCAGGTTGGACACTGGGGCTTGGAGCAGCCTGGGACAGTGGGAGGTGTCCCTGCCCATGGCAGGGGTGGCACTGGATGGGCTTTAAGGTCCCTTTCCACCCAAACCAGTCTGGGATTCTGTTAAATATCTCCTACTGGCTGAGTACTGACTCATTTGTTCATTATTTTTATGACAGATGCACTTGTTTAAAATGACTCCATGGTTTTGCAGTTTTACTGTTCAGCAGATAATACGGTTTTTGGGATTCTTGCACAAGATATTTTGTTTCAGTTCACTCCTTAAATGTTTCTCTCTGTGTTGGCAAGAGGCATGAAAACAAAAAGGATTTTTTTCCTGGCCTGTGCTGCCCTTCCTCTGCTGCCCCATTCCCAATGAGCAGTTGAAAGGTTGTCAGCAACTGTTTTGACAGATTTTCCTGTACTACTTAGGACAAAAAGTTACATCTCACATATTTTGCTGTGCAGGGATAAACACACAGCAAAGGGTGGGTGAAATGTTTGGCACTAACATGCTGGGGGATTTTCTAGTCCCAGCACAGGATGTCTGCTCTGTCCTGCGTGACAGTCCCAGTTGTTCAAATTGTGTGTGCATCCCAGCTACATCCAGCTACATACCCTCCTGGCCAGAGCATGCTCCCACCTCTAGGTTCCTCCCTGCCCTTCCCTGCGTTGTGGACCATCCTCGCAGCCATCTCCAGACACCGACACATCACTAAATTCCCCCAGCTTTGCTAAGAGTTTCTTGGACAGTTGATGCAAATGCAGCCTGAGGAGCTCCCTGAGCCGTGGGTGGCGCATCCAGAAAGGCGAGGGACAGGCTTTGCACAAAGGCTGTGTCATTATTAGGATATGTTAACAAGGTGGCTTCAGGTGTTTTGTGAATGCTGGTGCTGATCCAGAGTAGCTGAGGGTACTGGTGGTCTGTGCCAGCAGGAGTGCCCTGCCCTAGTGCTGGTTCCCAAATCCAGGGGCAGCACTCAGCTTGCTCTCGATGTTTTGTTATGGTTTCCCTGCCTGTGTTTGGGTCTCTGTGCAGCTTCTCAGGGAAGGCAGCTGAATACCAAGACACTGTTTCTGGCTCTGCTGATCTGTTTGAAGTCCCCAGACAGTTGATCAGGCAAACTTGCTGCTAAATGGATGATCTAATTCCCGGTGAATGCTGTGATCATAAACATTACCCTACATCACAGAAATTATTTGAAAACCAGTGCGTACTCCTCAAGCTGTCAGTTGTCTTTCAGCACCCTCGTTGTGCTCTTTCATCTTTAAATGCTTGTGCTGAAGCTCAAATAAACTTACCTGTCAGCAGTTGCAGGGATGTCTCATCTGTCTCCAGCTCCTTTGTAGCTGTAGCTGGGAGTTTAAAAGCTGTTTACAAAGGAGGTAAAGCAAGGAGCTCTCTTGTAGCTGCTGTCTCGCTAAATGATTTTTCTCATACTCCAGTAATATTCAGCAGGAGGTTGTGTTCGTGCTTTGTGAGGATTGCTCAAAGCCAGCAGGTGAGCTCTCTGCTCAGAACCCCTGAGGACATGGGCAGGGCAGGAGGGTGTCCCTGTACACTGGGAAAACTGGGGGCAGAAATGGTCTAGAGAGAGGTGACTTCCTGGAAAAAGAACGGGACAGAGCACCCAACAACCTGGGTGCCTGAAGGCTGGCCCCCAGCAGAGGAATGCTGTTTCACAGCCCAAGGACATGTGGGTTGAATTTTACAAGGGACAGCTCCTTTGACACCTGAAATTCATAGACTCATAAAATCATTAGTGTTGGAAAGGCCTCTGGGACCACCGAGTCCAAGCTGTGCCCAGTCCCCACCTTGTCCCCAGCCCAGAGCACTGAGTGCCACCTCCAGCCCTTCCTTGGACACCTCCAGGGATGGGCACTCCAAAGCTCCCTGGGCAGCCCCTGCCAAGGCCTGAGCACCCTTTCCATGGAGAAATTCCTCCAGGAATTCCATGTGGAATATCCAAGAAAGTCTGTTTTTTGTGGGCCTGTTCATTCTCTTTCTTCTCAAGTTGGGGTTCTAGATGCTCATTTCAGTGAAAGCCCAGTTCTCATCACAAGTCCTTCCTGTCTGTTCCATCCAGCATCCAAAACTGTGCAGTAGGAGCTTCTGACAAATGGCCCCAAGGAACAGCTTTATTTTTACACCACAGCCTTGCAAAAAGCAAGTCTGAAAACTTAGATCATCTCTATAAGTGAGCTTAATAAAACAGCAAGTTTTTGTTTGCCTCCTTCTGCTTCTTGCTTGTTCAAGAGGCACCATCCTTGTAAAAGTCACGCTAAATCTGAAGCTCGTTCTCTGTTTGTCTGGAAAATGACAAAAAACCGCCCATTTTTTCCATGTTGATGCACTGATTGTTTAGTTTTATCTGGAGAATTCTGACACTCATCCAAGGTCTGCTTCTCTGTGGTAATTCGAGGTGGAGTGAAAATGGACGCTTCAAAGCAATCCTGTGTTGTCATCCTGTGAGTTTGAGATGCTGAAAACAGGAAATAAACCAAACCTGTGTCCCAGCAGGAGATGGAGGCTGCAGCTCTGCCCCTGGGTGTGCTGTGAATATTAATGACACAGACCTGTGGGGACTGTTTGCACGTGAGAAGAGGAAACCCAGGTGTGTTGAGCAGGAGTCAGGTGTGTGCTGCAAGGTCAGTGAGGCTGGAGAGCAGCAGCTGGTTACTAATAAAAATCCAGGTTATTTTCTGTGTGCCTCCTTAGGGGTCACTTTGCTGGTGCTGCATGAGGAAATAATAACTACAGGTGACCAAAGAGTGTGTATATGTATTTATTTGATGTTTTTTACCAAAAACCAGCTTGAGGTGAGTGGAGGAAGGCACATGCACAGCCAGGGATGTGGTTAATTCCTTGCTCTGCTGTTCTGGTTTAAGAAAAGTTTTGGAAGCAGCTGTTTTGAGATATTGAGAGGTTACTGCATTTTCCAGGCTCTTTCCTGTCTCTGAAGCCTAATGCTTGTTCCTGCAACACTGGCAGAATGCAAAAACTTCATTAGTTTTAGCTTTTATTCTGCTCTAGGGAGGCTTTTCTCTGAATTTGGAGGTCCTTTCACTGCAAGTAGTTGCGAAGCCAAAGTAGTAAATGAATAAATACTATTAGTGAAGGAGGAGAGAACAGAACAAGCTACTGTAAACAAATGATAATTACAAAACTTACCTTTTTCTCCACGATTCTCCACGCCCTGAATCCTCCATCTCCAAAAAGAAAAAGGTTCAGCAAAGGATGGTGAAAGTGATCTATGGCATGGAACAGCTGTTGTATAAAAGGAGATAAATAAACTTTATAGTGTGGAGCAGAAATAATGGTGAGGGGGAGAAGGGAGGAGAGGAATATTACGCAGATGGGGAGCTTTGCATCCTGCAAAGAGGATGACTGTACTGAGGCCTTCCTCACTCAAAAAACAAGGAAGTAACAAGCTTATAACAAGGGAAAGTTTTTCTCATGGTGGTGCACAGTTATGCTGTGGTATTCCTGATGGCCAGGATGTTGCCAGAAGGTGAGAGGTTGAAAGGAGGTTGGATAAAACCCACCCTGTTAAAAGCTTATTAAAGACAGCATCTCCTGGCTCAAGGAAGAGTTATTAAAGCAGTGTTTGGAGGAATCCCAGGATGGCTGAGGCTGCAGGGAGCACAGAGGGCACCTGGTGGCACCTCCCTGCTCCAGCAGGGCCATCCCAGAGCCCAGGGCACAGCATTGTGTGCACACAGCTCTGGAACAGCCCCAGGGAGGAGAGCCCAGAGCCTCTGTGCACAATCTGTTCAGGGCTGGGCACTGCCCAGGGCAGAAGTTCTGCCTCCTGTGCAGGGGGAATTGCTGGGCTCAGGCCCTGCCCGTGGCTCTGGTGCCATTGCTGGGCCCCCGGAGCAGAGCCCGGGCCCTGCCCGGAGCCCTCCCTGCAGCCAGGGACAGCCGGGGCTGAGGGCCCCTCTCAGCTGGGGCTCCTCTCGAGGCTGAGCAGCCCCAGCTCCCTCAGCCTTTCCTGGGCACGGAGCTGCTCCAGGCCCTTCCTCAGCTGCGCAGCCTCCGCCGGCCCCGCTCCAGGAGCTCCCTGGCCCTGCTGTGCTGAGGAGCCAGAGCTGGACACGGCGCTCCAGAGGTGCCTCCAGGGCTGCCCCGAGGGGCAGGATCCCTCCCTGCCCTGCTGGGAATGCTCTTCTGTGCTGCTGCCCCCGGGATGCCATTGGCCTCCTTGGCCCCAGGACACTCTGCTGGCTCAGGGACAGCTCGGTGTCCCCCAGCACCCCCAGGACACTCTGCTGCCTCAGGGACAGCTCGGTGTCCCCCAGCACCCCCAGGTCCTTCCCCTCAGAGCTGCTCCAGCAGGTCCCCCCAGCCTGTGCTGGTGCCCAGGGCTGTTCCTGCCCAGCTGCAGGGCCTGCATTCTCCTTGTTGAAGAAGGTAACACTGTCTGTGTTAAACTTTGTGTAGAAACGTGAAACTTCCTTCTGTAAGCAGGTCCTAAATAACACCCAGCTGTTGTGTAGCTGTGTAACACGGGGGCTCCAACCTGGAGTAGCAGATGAAATGTGGGATTTCTTGGCTTCCACGCTATTTCCGACTTTTGGTAGGTAATAGGAAACAGGCAAGGAATAGCAAGTGATTCAGGTGATAAAAAGCTGGTGTTTAGGAGCAGATGACAGCAGCAGTTGTCGTGGCTGATTGGGCTGTGTTCCTTTCCTAAAATTCTGCAGTCTGGAGCGTGCTGGGAGCCGGGTGGTTTGGGGTGGCAGTGTGCCAGCTGGTGCTGGGGTAATGATCAGGTTACCCTGGTGCACTGCAGACAGATGGGCCTCAGCATTTCCCTGCACACTCGACTTCCAGCCTGACACAATGTTTGGGAAGAGCCAGAACGCTGGGATTGCACCTTCACCCAGGGAGGGCGAAGGTTCCTTACCCAGGGAGGGCGAAGGTTCCTTACGCTGCACGGCGCTTTTTACTACACGGGGTCGGGGGGGGGCCAGTTGCTTGGCTGCCATATGGAAGGACTGAATTTCCCTGGAGATTTTGACGTTCTGCAGCGTGTGGGTGTTAGGAGGCTTTGGGAGGTGGAGGAAGATGGAGTTGGAATAATGTCCTTTGAATCAGAGCTGTTCTGATCTGCTAGAAACTGGCTGCTGTAAAAGGTGGGGAGAAATCCTCAAACATTGGACTACTCTAGGATTTTGTGCAGAGAAGGAAGACTTGGAGCAGGAGATGTTTAAGAATTGATCCCGGTCTGAGTGGGGTGGAAGCCCAAGCGTGAGTGAGCACGTGTGGGGTCAGTGACATGCTGCACGCACATGCTCAACAGCCAGACCTCGAAAATGGAAAGAGACTCTTGGTTCAGCGGGCTCCAGCCCAAGGCATGGGGTTGGTGACCTGTGTGATAACTTGGAGAGTAAATTCCAAGTGATTTATCCCTCTTCTGATCTCTCTTGAACTCCAACTGCTCGTGTCTGTTGCTGTCAAGTGGCTGCTTCTGTATTTATGAGCGAGGTGGAAACTACTGACCTGCTTTGCCTCCTCTGAAAGACAAGTGGTGGTTCTCTGTGAGATGGCAAGGGCAGTATTTCTGCATGTGCTTGGACTAAATTTACTGTAGGGAACTGGAAAGTGTAGATGGTGACGACTGCTGGAAGGGAAAGCGTGTATTTACTGCTCGGTGGCAATAGATTTATAGACAGATAGCTTGGTTTATGGATAAATATTGTTGCCTCTATTTCTGTAGCCATAAGCAGTAGATTTTAAAGCCTAAACTTTGCTATAATCTAGGGACCTTTTTACATTTTTTTTCCCTATCCCATCTGCCGAGTTCTTCACTGGCGGCTGAGGCATCACGTGGCGCCAGGAGAGCCAAGAGAAGTGACGCATCCCGGTATCCCATGGTAACTCTCCCTTTCCTTCGTTTTTAGCTCGCTTGCTTTGCTCCCAGATGGAATAACCTGCCTGTGGGATTAGATCGGCTCCGCTCACACACGGGTGAAGCTGAGGTTGCAGGGTTTGCACTCCTGAAAACTGTTTGACCTCGGTAACCCAAATTGCCCTTCGGAAGGGGAAACAAAGAGCACAGCAAAACACAAGGCAGCAACCCCCGCTCCAGACCAACACCAGCCCCCACCAAGGCCAGAAATCTCTGAGTTCCCCACCCAAACTTCTCAACACGCAGGAAGCATCGGTGGGAGTTTACTCTTTGTTTGCCATTCAGGGTATTGAAGCTCGTCCGAGAAGTTTCTGCAAACCACAGGTAGCAAGCAGAGGTACAATTCTCACCAAAGCTAAATTTGCAATTCAGGTCTTGCAGTTCATACAGGTTTTGCTGCTGGAAACTTGTTAGGTGAGGCTTGCTTTTTCCCCCCCACCCCTTTCTTCACCACCCCCATCAGTTGTTTTTAACCTCTGGTTGCTGTAGGCAGTTACTGCCTGCATTTTCGTTAGAAATATCCTACTTGTCCCCCAAGAAAAGCTCATGGTTTTACATTCAGATATGCTGATATTTTTTAGACTTCTGTTTATTTTTTTAAAAACAGATCATTTAATCATAGAATCATAAAATGGTTTGGGTTGGAAGGGACCTTAAAGCCCATCCAGTGCCACCCCTGCCATGGCAGGGACACCTTCCACTGTCCCAGGCTGCTCCAAGCCCCAGTGTCCAACCTGGCCTTGGGCACTGCCAGGGATCCAGGGGCAGCCACAGCTTCTCTGGGCACCCTGTGCCAGGGCCTGCCCACCCTCCCAGGGAACAATTAATTGAAACCCATTTTCTCCTCTGTGTTTGTTTCTCCTCTATACTTTCTCTTCTATATCCATTGTGACTTTACTGTATTAAACCAGCCATGGTATGAAACTCGAGGCTGCAAATGGAGTAGCTCCTCACCAGGTGTAAACAGTGAGTAAAGCCTGCAGTGAGAGACCTCAAACCTGTTCCAAACTCGTTTCCTGTTTCCAAACTCTTCTGTGCCCCTGAAGCACAGCTAAAGCAGTGTGTGTCTGGTTTAACTCTGCCCTGCCGATTGGATTTTTGCTTTAGGGCAGAGCTTTCACAAACCCAAATTATCCTCAGGGAGGAAGAAAAAAATATCGGTTTTGCTCACACGTAGTCCCCGTGTGCTGGAGGAGTCTGTGGTGAAGTTTTTCAGCGTGGCAGGATTTGCATTTGCTGTTGCCACAGCTACAAGTGAGCTCACAGCATTTCGGTCCCTCACCCAGGGACAAGCAGGAGTTTTCAGAGTGAAGGCACCAGTGCACCGAGATGACTCATCCTGGTGTGTCCAAGGGCTGGGGAATCACTTCTTGAATGGGAGAGGATGCCGTGGTGTGCGGGGGAGGAGGCAGGAGATGCGGTCTGAGCAGTTTGGGGCTGCCTGGATTTGTGCTGGGTGATGTGTGCTGGGAACAGGCTGCTGAGCTGTCACCTGATGCACAACGTCCCTGCGGGCACCTGGATGTTGGGAAGTATCCTAGGACTTCTCTGATGTGCTTCCTCTGGCTGTGCTCCAAGCAGGTATTTTGTACAAATCTCTGTTCTCGTCCTAACGGGACTGAATTCCCTATTGTTCCGGGCGGTCCATCGTGCTGCCCTGGGCTTGCATGGGGAGTGCTGCTGCCCGGGTAAATCCAAACAATAGCCTGCTTGTGGCAGCTGAAAGTGGTGCTGGAAAAAAATCCCTCTTCTGTAATTGCAGGAAAAAAACAAGCCTGTGTGCAGCAGGAAGCAGCAAGACTCTATTAAGTCATACTTTTAATTTTTTTCCCCCTGTGTCTTCTGCACAGTCTGTGATGATTTAAGCATAAATTGGAAAGTCCTTGGCCTGTCTTTTAGTTACTGATTGCCTGCATGGCAGGGGGTTGGAAGGTGGTCTTTAAGGTCCCTTCCAACCCAAACCGTTCCATGGTTGTGCGGTTTGGGTGGATGTCAGAGGATGGTTATCCTGTAACCAGAGATTTGCCATTGTAACCGCTGTAAGTAAGTGTGGAATATTTAATAAGGAGATAATTGGATGCCTACTTTCATCTAGATAAGATTTAAAAACTTTGAGCTGCCTTGCTGTCAGGTTTCTGCCTTTTCCCAACAAAAGCCTGGCTGGCTGGTGCCTTTCACCTCCAGGATTCCCTGCTGCTCTTGTTATCAGTGTTTTGTAAGCTGCCCGCAATGGCCTTTTCCAGCTGATTCTTACCCTTGGAATGGTTAACAAGAAGCTATTTCATCTGTGTTATCATGTGCAAAATGTTACTGTGATACTGCTGAAGTCCTAGACCTGTTGTATGACACAGAGGTTGCAGGGACAGAAAAGCTGGAGATGGGAGAGAACTGTGATATGTGGCCAGCTCAATTAATCCAGGGATCTGAAATGAAAGGAGCTGAATCTGAAGTGTTGTGTGTGTGTGACACTTTTTCCCCAACAGCTGTAACTTGTCACGCAGGTCACTTACCTGGCGTCCTGTCTATCGACCTGGGCTCATTTAAAGATTTCATTATTGCACTTGGTTGGTACTGTTGAGGTTTTGAATTTCTATGTTTGAAAATGCTTTTGTATTGATGATGTGCTTAAGTTGGGGTTTTTTTTGCTGTGTTGGAGGCCTTTTTCTGCTGTGACTTCTTACGTTTGGAGCTATGGGTGTGTAGGTTTATGGATTAAAAAAAACCAAGGGGGGTGAGAACCCTCCAAACAAAGCCCAGCTGTGACCTCAGTAATCAAACTGCAGCTCTGACCCAGAGAGAGGACAAGGGTTTAGGGCAGCACACATATGAAGTGAGGTCTCCAGAGGATGTCTTTGGAAAGGCAGGAGGGGTGATATCCCCAGAGAACAGTTGTCTTTTCTGAGCTGTAGGCCACAGGCAGGGACATCTCTAGGCTCCGCTTTGCCTTCACGTGCGTCCTGGAACAGACTTGGACTAGGGGAATTCAGCTTTTATTTGACAAGGAAATGCCAGCTCCTGTGGCAGGTGGAACAAAACAATCAGCAGATGAACTGAAGGGCCGCTGCACACAGAAGGTGCATTGTTCACCTTGTGGGAGTCCCATCAGAGCGCGGTGAGCTTGTAGGGTGGACAGGGAAGCTAAATAGCTAAATTACGGATTTGTTACTTGGATTGATGATAAGAAGACTGTAGGCTATAATACAGCCAAGAGTGCCAGAATTGCGAGACACAGGAATACTGCTGCTCACTGCTTTTTTTGGACCAGGCTGGCCAAGGAGTAAAGGTCAGAATTACTGGGGAAAGCCTTTCGGCACCAGCATGGTGCTGTCTGCAAGTGAAGTTTATCCCTGCAGGCAGCTGCTCGCCCCAGGGACTGGCCCATCTTGGCTTTTGTTGTTTGGTTGTTTGTTTTTTCTTCTCTTAATAACTCTCCAAAACTCTCTGCAGCGTGTCTGGTTGGGATTACCTTTGTGGGCAGGAGAATAAAGAAGAACACAGCTGCTGTTCTGGAGATCTGCATTTGTGCTGCTGCCTGGAGGTTTTGGGCTAGTTGTGATCCCTGTGCCACTGTGATGGTCATCTACAGGTGACACGAGCTGCACAGAGTCTGGCCTGAGCTGCTGCTCTGACTCTTGGCCACAAGGATTTCCTGGTCTGTTCCCCTGGTAGAAGACAAAGGAATGGGTCTGGGCATGAAAATTATTGTGGAACCATGAAAACGTATCTGGTTCAGATGTGTAAAGGTGCAATTAAAGCTTGAGAGAAGTGTTGTGAATGCTTCTGGAGAGTGTGGATGGGTGAAAGAGCTCTGCAGGATGCAACAGAGCCTGGGGAAGCGCTTGCACAGAGTGCATTGGCACGGGGTATTCCTGTGTTCCTTGAGTTCCTTTCACCGTGAAAAGGCAAATTACAAAGGGGTTTCTGCTGCCCAGTGGGTACTGAGGAGGTATTTGTGTTGGGCAGTGTTGTTTCCCATGGGAATCCATGTCCCTTCCTTTCTAAGAGGCTTGTTTTCATCCTGCATCGTGGTGGGATTTAATGCTTCCAGTACAAGAAGTTAAACAGAGGTTTAAAAATAAAAATACCCCCTCACCCCCAAATCTCAGAATGACTTTTGAACCAGCACAGGCAGGAGAGAATCCCTGTGTGGATTATTTGCTCTCTTGGGTTTTGATCTTGTTTTTTTTATTGGCCCTAAAAATGTCCAGAGGTTAAAATTAGAATAATAAACATTTACAAGGGAATTTTCTACGGTCAGCTTTCATTTAGCACTGAAAGCCCTGGAAAGCCTGGTCCATTTTGGGATGCTGGAGACAAAGTGAGTTATTTTAGAGCTGCATGATGGATGTGGAAGCTTGAATTTTCCTTTATTTAGTGGTGTAGCAAAACTAGTCTTTTTAACAAAGTCTTTTTTAACCGAAAAAAACCCAGTCTTTTTTAACAGAGAGTCACATTCATAACAGCAAGAGCAACTAAGCCAGGGCAATGACTTAGAGGGGGAATATCTTGGTATTGCAAGCAGTTAATGACTAATGTAGGTCTTTTGTGCCAAAATCTTCCTGAATTTGTAACATATTGATCACACCAAGTCCTGCAGCCTTTCTTAGGCAGGAGAGAGAGCTGCTGTGTCCGTCTCTGTCACCCTGTGTTACACAGTGTATTTGGGGAAGGAATGCTGCTCCTTTTGTCACCAGATGAACGATCCTAAAGTCTATTGGGGTTCCTGTTGGGTGAGTCTGTAATGAGAAGCCTGGCTTGTGCTGTGCTGGTTTTATAGCTGGTCATCATTCACGCCCTCAGTGTGTGTGTAGGGATGTTCCCTGTGCCTCAGTTCCTGCTTTTTTGATTCAGGACCACTCCAAAAACACATCTTGGGCTCTAGGCTGTAGCTGCCTCAGGTGATAGCCAGGTTCCAGATCTGCTTCTTTGGGGCAGGATGGAGTCCTGGCTGCCTCTGGGCTGATGTGCTATTTCCGTATATAATTATTTCTCTTCACGTGTGTGCACCTGTGTTTTTATTTCTCCAGTTCCCTGAAACTCGAGCCAATTGTTCCTTATTCTGCCAGCAGCATCCCAGGCTCCTTGGGCTGGATCTCACAGCAGTGTGCTGGACATGCAGCATCCCCGATTCCCTGTTTGTTTGGTTTGTTCTGGGCTTCAATGCCAGGTACAGCGTGGTGGCACCTTCCAGCTGTGACTCTCGTAGAGGATCCACCCTCCTCCAGCAGGGTAACACGTAGACAGGGCTGGTGGTGCTTTGCTGGCAGTGGGGAGCTGAGCTGGGCTGTAATTAGCAGCCTCTCTTTTCCCTTACGAGTCCAGAGAGGGTTCTGCAGTTCTTCGTGTGTTCAGTTGGTTCTGCTTTGTGGGGTTTAGTTCAGTATGAAACAGTAACTTCTGCTGCCCAAGAGAAAAGTCCCGTGTAAATGGGGTTTGTTGTGTGCTGAGAGTGCTGCAAGCGTAAGGCAAGTGCTCAGCCTCCCCAGGAGGAGCTGCTTTGATGTGTGGAGATGCTCCTCTCATCTTCGTGCTCACAGCTGCAGGAACTTTAAAGACAAAACCGTGAGCTGAGAATCTGAGCCCCTGTGCAGATCTCTGCAGGGAATGTCTGTTGGTTTGGGGCTGCCTCTTTGTGCACCTACTCATGGAGTCCCAAAACCGCTGGGGTTGGAAAGGACCTTAAAGCTCATCCATTTCCCACCCCTGCCATGGGCAGGGACACCTTCCACTGTCCCAGGCTGCTCCAAGCCCCAGTGTCCAACCTGGCCTTGGACACTGCCAGGGATCCAGGGGCAGCCACAGCTGCTCTGGGCAACCTGTGCCAGGGCCTGCCCACCCTCCCAGGGAACAATTCCTTCCCAATATCCCATCCATCCCTGCCCTCTGGCACTGGGAAGCCATTCCCTGTGTCCTGTCCCTCCAGTTCCTGCTGCAGGGTCCCTCTCCAGCTTCCCTGTATCCCTTCAGAGCCTGGAAGGAGCTGTGAGCTCTCCACACAACCTTCTCCTCTCCAGGCTGAGCAGCCCCAGCTCTCCCAGCCTGGCTCCACAGGGGAGGTGCTCCAGTCCCCTCAGCAACTCAGTGGCCTCCTCTGGACCTGCTCCAACAGTTCCATGGCCTTCTTACGCTGGAAGCACCAGAACTGTGCACAGAATTCCAGGTGGGGTCTCAGCTGAGCACAGGGGCAGAGGGGCAGAATCCCCCCTCCCCTGCTGCCCACGCTGGGGGCTCAGCCCAGGGCACGGGGGCGTTCTGGGTCCCAGCTCTCACCCACAGCACCCCCAGGTCCTTCTCCAGGGCTGCTCTCAGGCACTTTCCTGCCCAACCTTTTGCGTTACACTAAAATCCAGCTTGGTAGCTACAAGTGGAACAGTCCCTAAAACTCTTCCCAAACTCCAGGATGGAATGTGGTATAGCTTAGAGCAATAGACCCTGCCAGAAAATGCACCTGCCTGCGGCAGGGACTGGGCCAGCTGACCCCAGCAGTCCCTTGTCACCTGGGGCATCTGCACTTGGTGACACCAGGCTGGCATTGGGAAAACACCCACAGCAAGAGGCCAGGACCATGGATGGCCTTAAATCCCTGTGAACCAACGCTTGCAGGGAGTCAGGTTGAAACTGTAGTGGTGCCCTTTTTTTGCTGTGTGAAGAGACCTTGAGTGCCCTGGCCCCAGCTGTGCCAGCTGCCACCACAGCAGAGCCCAGCTGGGCTCTCCCTATGCCTGCTCAGCCCCCAGTGTGCTCAGTGTATTTGCAAAGAGAGGAGAAGGAGGAGGAGGTGTGCTAAACTGAGAACCAGGCAAGGCAAATGCACTGACAGTTACACAGAAACATGTTTTATCAGGAGCTTTTGGACACAAACCTGAATTTTGCAGTTTTCCCTGTCCCTCCTTTTTAGGGTGAAATATTGACAGATTGGATCAGTTTTGTGCTTCCCTCTGTTGCTGGTTACTTGCACTTGACCTCTTTTTGCCGGACCAACTCCAGCTGTGGAAATGGAGAATGTTGGAGATTTAAAAAAATTACAGCTTTAATTTATCTCTTAGTCTTAAAATAAAAAACTTTAGTGTTTCTGTTGTTTTACACCAGCACGAAGTAGTTATCTGCTAAGTTAATGAAGATTTTAGCTTGTAAACCTAAATGATATCCGTGTCTGACTCTTCTTGCTTTGGTATAGGAGAGGATGACCATCCTCTGGTTTTTAGAGGTGTGACAGAGCATTTGTGGGGCTAAGGGCTTTTTTAAAGCATTCATCCCAAAGGTGATGTTTGAGGGGAAAAAAAAAAGGCAAAAGGAGAGCAAAACTCGAGGGAGATGGAGACTGTGGGGGAGCTTTATGGAATGTGGGTGATGAAACACCTCCCGACTGGTCTGTTCACGTTGCCTGTCTCGGACCCCTGTGTCACATTGAGAAAGCAGAATTGGAGTCAAACCACAGCCAGGGCGAGTTAGCAAGGGTTGGGAGCTGAATCTCGACCTCAGGAGTGAGATAGGGCACGTGTCAGTTGTTCCTGCTGAGCTGGGTGTGACCTGTCAGTGCTGTGACATCGTGGGACTGCGCCTTAGACAGGGCCAAGGTGCCCCTTTGGAATTCCTGTGGGTATCATAAATAATAGCCAGGGTGTGAGAGAGAACTGGCAGAAGGATCCCAGGATCACAGCCTGGCTGAGCTGGTCCCTGGCAGGGACCTCTGGAAGGTCACCTTACACACAGGGGTCATCCAGAGCTGCTTGTCCAGGGCCATCTGCCAGACTCTCTCCGGTGTGTCCGTGTCTCTTTCCCACTGAGGAGTGCAGAACTGGACCTGGCACTTCAGGAATGGTCTCACCAGTGCTCAGGAGAGTGGAAGGGTCACTCTTGTGATGCAGCCCAGGATGCTGGTGGCCTTGTTTGCTGGGAGGGTGTGTTGCTGGCTCCTGGGAGCTTGTTGTCATCCAGAGCCACAGGTCCTGCTTGCAGAGCTGTTCCCAGTCCACCAGCTCCCAGCTTGTGCTGGCTCCTGGGGTCCCTCTCCCCCGGGTGAAGGAAGGACTCTGCCTTTCCTTTATTAGAACACCGTGAGGCTCCTGCCTGCCCTTCGCTCCAGCCTGTCCGAGTTCATCCAAGTGGCAGTGGGACCCTCTGGTGTACTGGCCACTCCCCCCATGTTTGTGTCACCAGCAAAGTGCTGAGGGCACACTCTGTGCATCCTCCAGGTCATCAACAAAGAGGTTAAACGATTTTGGCTCTCATATCAACCCCTGGGAAGTGTCTGTCCTCCAACAGGACTTTCTGCCACTGACCACTACCTGCTGGGCCTGGCCATTTGGCCAGTTTTCCACCCACCTCCCTGTCCTCCTGGCTGCTCCATACTTTGCCAGCTCATCTGAGGGTGTGAGAAGAGCCAGAGTTGAAAGTCTTGCCAAAGCCAAGACAGACAACATCCTTTGCACTCCTTCCATCCACCGAGATTGTTTCATCCTAGGAGGAGGTCCGGCTGGTGAAGCAGGATTTTTCCCTTCGTGAATCCATGCTGACTACTCCTGATCACCCTCTGGTCCTTCAGGTGACTGGAAATGGTGTCCAAAGTTCATCAAGTGTGGCCTCCCAGTGACAGCAGCCAGCTCCCTCAGCACTTTTGAGTCCATCCCATCTGGTCCCATGGGATGAAGTGTGTCCAGCCTACTGTCCCCTAACCTGATCCTCTTCTACTAAGAATAAGTCTTCCTTGTCTGGATTTCCCCTGTGGCCTCAGGGGCCTGCAGTTCCCGAAGGCTGGCCTCGCTGGCACCCTTCACATCCCTTGCCAGACTCAATTCCAGATGTGTTTTGGCTCTCTTAGCCCCATCCCTGCACCATCAATGTTCCCAGATTCCTCCTGGATCACCTGCCCCTGCACCATCAATGTTCCCAGATTCCTCCTGGATCACCTGCCCCTGCAGGATCAGTGCCCCTAGATTCCTCCTGGATCACCTGCCCCTGCACCATCAGTGTTCCCAGATTCCTCCTGGATCACCTGCCCCTGCACCATCAATGTTCCTAGATTCCTCCTGGATCACCTGCCCCTGCCCTGCACTTTGCACTTGGCTCTGAGCAGGAGCTCCGTGCTCCTCCATGGAAGCCTCCTGCCCCCTCAGTTTGATCAGCTGCTTGTTGGGGTGGGCTGTCCTTCAGCCTGGAAGAGGTGATCCTTTTTATCAGCCAGCTTTTTGGGTCCCTTTTCTCTCCAAGCACATGGGATTCTTCAGGCACACACACTCCTGAAGACGATGCCAAAGTCTCTTCTCCTCAAGTCCAGGATTGTGATGCAGCTTTTTCCTTCAGCTCCTTCCTTTGAGGGTTCTGAGCTCCATGGTCAGTGCAGCCAGAGGTGCCCAGACCTTCGCATCCCTGACCA
The DNA here is from genome assembly GCA_013399195.1 of Dicrurus megarhynchus. Classification (NCBI taxonomy): domain Eukaryota; kingdom Metazoa; phylum Chordata; class Aves; order Passeriformes; family Dicruridae; genus Dicrurus; species Dicrurus megarhynchus. Next base: position 88,117 of record VXAD01010613.1, read on the forward strand.
GTGGATGAGATCCGCTCCCATGGGCAGGGACACCTTCCACTGTCCCAGGCTGCTCCAAGCCCCAATGTCCAGCCTGGCCTGGGACACTGCCAGGGATCCAGGGGCAGCCACAGCTGTTCTGGACAGTGGCCGTGGAGCCCTGCAGGCCCTTCTGTGCCTGCGTGCCCACCTTGGTGTGTGGGTGCAGGTGGCTTTCCTGGCGTTCCTTGGGACGTGCAGCCGTGTGTGAGAGCTGCCAGCATGGCAGCAGAAATAGCACAGCTCCTGGCAAAACCCCGGGATATGGGACAGCTTCCCTCGTAGTGGATGGATGCAATATTTCTCTTGGCTCGTTCAGCCTGGCTGTGGTGTCCGAGTCGAGGCTGTGCGTGTAGCTTTAGGAAAATAAAGGCTTCATTTCTGTCTGATATTCTCCCCTAGCTGCGTGTTTCCTAATGTACCCAGTCTCTCCAGAAGGGCTGTGCTTCTCCCTCCTTCTCCTCTGCCTATTTATATCCGCGGTGACGTTGCAGGAGTGTTTGCTTTGGAAGAAATCTCTCCGTCTGAGCCAAACCGAAAGCAAACCTGCAGGAGAAAGCATTCCTTTCTTCTGCTCCTGGGGAGAAGGGAGGCCTGGAGAGTCGTAGGAAATGATCAGCCAGGAAGGACGGGAAGCCTGGGAAGGTAAAGGCCTTTTTCTGTTTGACTAATCCAGTGACAAACACCCCCAAAACCCGTGAACTTCTCATTCCGGGGGGTGGAGGCGTGAAACTCCGGGGTGGTTTTTAGAGAGGAGCTGTGAAATGAGTTGCTGAAAGCCTCTAGGCTGAGGACAATGGCTCTTTAATAATCTAGCAAGACTGGTCTCATCAGCTGCTTGCATGCACAGCATCACAGCTCAGGGATTGCTGTCCCTCCTCATCAGGTGATGCACAGGGGCTTTTCCATCTCTCCCCGCTCCCCAAATATTGTGATTGCACCATGGAAGTGATTTCATTACAGTAAAACTGAATTTTGGCTCATCTGTAGCTTTCTAAGCCCTTCAGAGCGCTGGCTCTGAAACTCCTCAAGCCTTTCTATTTTTATTGTGCTCGGTCTGAATCTGAAATAAGGAATTTGGATGATAGTTTTGTAAAGGTGTGAACTGAATAGTCTGTATTGTGTTTCTAGGGTAGTTCGCAAAAGAAGGGCATTTACTTTTGCTTAAGGCCAGGTTTTCTGACGTCTGAAGCTGCATTTGCTACTTTTTGCTGCTTGTGAGCTGTAGAAGACTCAGAAAGTACCACTTGAAGGTTTTGAAGTGCTCAGTATGAAGCTGAGCATGTTTGAGCCCCGGGTTTTTGCAGAAGTGCCAGTGCCTGAGCAAACATAACAGTCCAGCATAAAAAAACAGCCAAGAAAACAAGTCTACCTCTCTAGAAAGTTTAAGTATTTACCTTCACCGTTTTACTCCCTATTAGATATTTTTAACTCCTAACCAAACTGCGTTTTTGTGACCTGTAATTGCAGGGGTAAAACCTCTGGCAGTGATTTTTAGGAAACACAACAGACAGTGGAAGTTCTGTGGAAATGTTCTGGATTGGAGCTCTTTGGTGTGGATGGGGAAGAAACTGAGCTATTCTTGCTTGAGGAAATCGTGGGTGCAGCACAATGGTACCCAAGTAAGGTCAATATTTGGGAGCAGTTACAGGTCCTTAAAAAGTAACAGGGGTTTCTTTAATTAAGAGCGTGGGAGGGATGGGGGTGTCCACTTAACTCCCATGGAATCAGCTCTGTGATTACCTCGGGTGATCCACATCCACTGGGAATAACCAAGAGGCAGCAGGGTATCACAAAATCATGGAATTCCAGCCTGGTTTGGGTGGGAAGGGACCTTAAAGCCCATCCAGTGCCACCCCTGCCATGGGCAGGGACACCTTCCACTGTCCCAGGCTGCTCCAAGCCCCAGTGTCCAGCCTGGCCTTGGACACTGCCAGGGATCCAGGGGCAGCCACAGCTGCTCTGGGCACCCTGTGCCAGGGCCTGCCCACCCTCCCAGGGAACAATTCCTTCCCAATATCCCATCCATCCCTGCCCTCTGGCACTGGGAAGCCATTCCCTGTGTCCTGTCCCTCCATCCCTTGTCCCCAGTCCCTCTCCAGCTCTCCTGGAGCCCCTTTAGGCCCTGGAAGGGGCTCTGAGGTTTCTCTGGAGCCTTTTCTTCTCCAGGAGAACACCCCCAGCTCTCCCAGCCTGGCTCCAGAGCAGAGGGGCTCCAGCCCTGGGAGCAGCTCTGTGGCCTCCTCTGGACTCTCCAGCAGCTCCACGTCCGTTTGATGTCAGTATCAAGCAGAGTGACTCCCCTTGTCTGTGCTCCTGGGGTTTTTGACATGTTGGGGTTTGAATCCACGAATGTAGTCTGTGTGTTGTGAGCGGTGTCAAGAACAGAAATGCAGGTGCCAGCACAGTAAATGCCAGCCAAAATACACGTGATGAATGCCAGGGGAAAGGTGTTTGGCCATGGCTTGGTCTAGCTGCTCTGTGTATGCTACAGCATAATATGTTTGTGTTGTAAATACAAGTTTGGTTTATTAGTGCGTGATGAAGCCCAGACAGAGCAGGTTGCCCAGAGGAGCTGTGGCTGCCCCTGGATCCCTGGAATTGTCCAGAGATGGGGTTGGACAGGGCTTGGAGCAGCCTGGGACAGTGGGAGGTGTCCCTGCCCATGGCAGGGGTGGAGCGAGATGATCTTTAAAGTCCCTTCCAATCCAAACCATTCCATGATTTTATACCTTTGGTGGTCAAAGCTGCTGAGGCTTGGCTTTGGTGGGAGCAGGGTGAAGTTCCTTCAGGTCCCTGTTCAAGTTCCTGCTTGGAATTGTAGTGAGAGACACATAATTCAGGGGCTTGTAGAAAAGTGTCCCTGTGAGAAATATGAGTTGGGATTTCATTGAATGCTGATTTTTTTAGGGGATATGTGAGCCAGAAAGCAGAATTTTAATGGTCCTGGTGGAAGGACCAGGCTGTTATTTTTCATGCTTATACAGAGCTTGTGCTTGAACATCTTTTAAGTATAAACTGGACTGGAGGTCAAGGTTATAAAAACAAGGTCTAGCAGGCCAAGTTTTTATTGCACTTTGATCATGGGTAGAGATAAAAGTACAGTTAGATTTTATCTGAGTGACACCAAAAGCAGCCTTTGCTTGTGGTGGCGTTGCTGCCTGTTCCCTTTTTTGGAGGATGAGATAAGGGGACAAATAAACACACTTACCCAGTAAACCCTTTAAGCCTTTGGGATTAATGGCTCTGGCTTCCTGAGCATAATTTCTTCTTTCCAGCTCTTAATTAAGGTCATCCTTAGAACCCAGGTGAACTTTTGGCTGGGAAAGTCACAAGAAGGAGGATGAGAGTCGGAATGACAGAATTGCACGGCTCACCTGTGTGTAAAGCCCCGACACAGGATACTGGGAATTCAACACCCTGCAGCCCTCACCAACAGCTCCTTATCGCTGCTGTCGCGTTGTTCCCTTTGCCCTTGGGGCAGAGGAAGTGGATATTTGAGTATTAATCCACATCATGCTTATTAATGAGAAAGGTATTGAATAGATGGGGATGTCAAGGCTGTTTAACCTGTGGGTATTGACTGCCAGCTCCACAGGGGAAAAAAGGGGAGCTGGAGGCCGGGATGAATTGATAACTGGTGTTTTATCTTCAGACTCTTCTGAGTGGAGTGTCTGTGGTTCTGGGTCTGCTGTCTGGCTGTGAGGGAGATGCTCCTGACAGGAGCAGCAGATGTCGGTGGGGTGTTTGGGACAACAAATAAACCTCCTGCTGAGGAGCCCCAAGGAGTGGATTTCTCGCTGCTCTGTGCTCGGTGTGGCTGTGGCGTGCAAACAAACACTCAGGATGTGGAGACAGAGTTGGTTTATCTTTAACAGGAAAAAGCCCCCTCCACACCCAGGAGCCTTGCTGATGACCTCTAGCACCAAACATCATCCTGTATTAACTTTTGCTTTGGTTTTGGGGTTGTGGCTAGGTTTATTTTTGGTTTGTTGGGGTTTGTTGTTTTGAAATGTTTATTTTACTCAATGTGTCTAAGGCCTTAAAGAAGCCAGAGCACCTGGTAGTGCCAAACTGCTGGTGTACGAAGCCAGCAGCCTTGTCCCAAGGTGTGGGGCAAACAGCAAAGGAATTAACTCTTTTGATGGAAAAATCAGTGGGACAGCAGTCTGTGTCCCATTACAGGGTTTGGTGAGGAAAGAGTCTGTAACAGAGGCCTTTGGGTTGAAATTTTGGGTTTGGAAGAGATAGAAGCAAACTAGAGTTTTGAGGTGGTGACATTTTTAAGCAGAGGTTTTTAACACACCTGGGTGATGAGACTTCTGGGAGGGCAGAATAAGTGGATCAGGGAATAGGAGTGGCACTCCCCAAGCTGGGAATGCTGTAGCTGGATGTGGGATGCAGTCACGTGGGAATGATACCCTGCCCTGTGAAAAAGGTCCTTATTCTTGAGTGGGGGAGTTTGACAAGGGTGTCTTGTTTCTGTTTTTCTCTTTTATGGAAAGCTTTGCTCTTCCAGGCTCAAAAGGGGCCTCAATGGTATTAAACTCTTGCTTTGACCTGGGTATGTGATTGCACTTGCCCTGGGTGGAATTGCCATTCCAGTGTGTTTTCCCTGGAGAGGTGCTGGGCATTCAGCTCTGCAGAGCCACCCCTGGGAAGAGCCATGTGTTTTCTAAAGGTCAACCACGGCCTTGAACCAGGAAGAACAGAAGGCTGGGCACAGGGAAGCACACATGATGAGCAGAGGGAGGATTTTATCCATTTAGATTAGATGAGAACTCCAGGAGCTGCCTGGACGACGAGTGGCACGGAGTGAAGATGCTTCGCCGTGAGGTCCCGTATCCTGGTGGACTTCCAGGGGTTTGGGATCCCGCTGCTGCTCCTGCCATCCCTTTTAGAGGTTCCAGTTACAGTGTGTGCACAAGGAATGTGCGTGATCCCTCAGAGCCGTCCCAGCAGGTGCAGCCCTGTGTCCGGGGGTTTATAGGGAACGGGAGTGGGCTGGGAGTGCCCAGGATCAGCTCAGCCAGGCAGAGCATCCCGGATTGCAAAACTGCTGCGAGGGCAAAGGCCAACCACGTGTCCAAACACAGCGACACGAGGTGTTTCTTAACTCCCTGCTGAACGAGGAGCAGGGCGAGCTTCCAGCTGATTTTCCAGAGGATTCTGGTTTGCTGCCAGGCTTTAAAATACTCCTTTGCTCTTGCACACGTGCTCGAGCACATGATGCTGAAACTGGAGGAATTCTGCTCAGGGAACTCAGTTCAACTTGCAAGCAGGCTGAGCTGTTTATAGGGAGAGAGGGAGAAGAGTGGTTTCCTGCGGACGTTGCTCTGTGAGTCACACGTTACATGACACAGCATTCCTCCCGGGAAACTTAATTGCTGGAACCGATGAGCACATCGGCGCTCGGGAATCTCCCCTTGTGTTAGCAAACACACCTGAACACTTCTTCGCCTGGCGCTTCTGGAAGTTGTTCTGATAGCACTTGAGAGATTTTAAACTCGGCTGTTTCATGTTTTTTAGTTTCTATCAGAACCCCATTAACGTAAATATTTTTAGTTTCAAAGCAACTGGCCATTAACAGCTCTGCACAGAAGACGTTGTAATGGCTGTTAATGCTGTAACACAGATGAAATAATAATTATTATTTTATTACACGTGTAATAATAAAGTTTCACATTACTTCTCTTAAGTGTTTTAATGCAAACAAAGGTCAGAGTAGCTTTATAATGCTACTGTAGCACATTTTTTCTGATGTATCAGTGAGTGGGACAGGTTACTTGAATGGACAGACCAAAAAAAATGCTTTGAAGGTTTTTTGGGATACGTGGGGTGGATGTATAGATTTCTATTGCTCATGTGAAGCCATATGAGCACAGCACACAGTCAAAGTGCTGGGCTGGCCCTGCTGAGAGACCTCGAGGGCTGTGTCCAGTTCGGGGCCCTCCCAGCCAGAGAGCCCTGGAGGGGCTGGAGCGTGTCCAGGGCAGGGAACGGAGCTGGGAAGGGGCTGGAGCCCCAGGAGCGGCCGAGGGAGCTGGGAAAGGGGCTCAGCCTGGAGAAAAGGAGGCTCAGGGGGGACCTTGTGGCTCTGCACAACTCCCTGACAGGAGGGGGCAGCCGGGGGGGGTCGGGCTCTGCTCCCAGGGAACAGGGACAGGACAAGGGGAAACGGCCTCAGGCTGGGCCAGGGCAGGCTCAGGTTGGACAGCAGCAGGAATTTCTCCATGGAAAGGGTGCTCAGGCCTTGGCAGGGGCTGCCCAGGGAGCTTTGGAGTGCCCATCCCTGGAGGTGTCCAAGGAAGGGCTGGAGGTGGCACTCAGTGCTCTGGGCTGGGGACAAGGTGGGCATCGGGCACAGCTTGGACTCCATGGGCTGGGAGGGCTTTTCCAGCCTCAGGGATCCTGGGATTCTGAGCAGTTTTTTCTTACTTGCACTAGACTTTAGTTCCCACCTTCAGTGCTGGATTTCATCTGCCAGTACACAGTTCTTTTCTGATGGGTGGGGAAAAAGGGGACTCAACATAATCTGACTGTTTTTGATGTTTAGGCAGATTTAAGCTGTCAAGTCAAGGAAAGCCTTTCCCCAGGCCTTTGGAAGGACATTCCAAATGCACATGGTGCTTGAATGATCAAGACGCATCAGCACTGGAGCTTGGTAGCAGCTCTTTCTCCTCAGTGCCAGCAGGCAACCTCAAATCTAGTTTTTGTGTCACATTGCTCATGTTCTGGTGGGGAAAGAAGCAAAGGCTTTGTGGCCATCTCTGTTCTTCAGGTGTTTTTTGGGTCACTGTCACTCTTCCTGTTGAAGCAGGATGGAGGAAGGTGGAGGTGAAACAGCAACAGGCACTGAACTGAGAGCAGTACTCCCAAATATTCAGTCCTATAGAAAGAAAATGATGTCATCAGCTCAGGCTGTCCTCTCTCACAGCCCTTAGGCTAAATATGTCCTGGCTGGATTGTGTAGGAGAAAAAAAACCCCTCCTTTGCACGTCCTGTGGAAGAGTTCATTGTGTTTATTTTTATTTATTTAGAGCTTTAGAGGGTGTTATGTTGTATCTGTCTGGACACATGCAGTATTTAAATGCACCACGGTTGAAAAGGTGTTCCCAAAGCTCCCTTTTAATTACCTGTAATACTCATCAAACTGTCTTCTCTTCTCCCTTCTGGCCCCACCTGACTCGTGGGAGAACAGGGCTGGCTTTGTTACGTGCTTTGAGGTCACTGAACTCACACAGGCCTGGATCATGGGGGAAAAATATTGCCAAGATAAGATCTGCTGGAGTAACACAAGAGCATTTCTGTCAGATATGAACCCATTTCTTGTCAGGAGGGAGTTACTGAGTTGGTCTCTGGCCTCACCAGGGGACTTCTGCTGCCCTGGGAGGTGTGTGAGGCCCCAAAGTAGACACGAATGTTGTCAGCATAACAAGGAGTCCTTGGCCTGTGGCATGTCTTCTAATTAAGCTGTGGATTCCTTATATATATTCTCAGTGGGAGGGATTTACAGGGTTGTTACCGATTGAATAATGTCTCAGAAATCTTTAGGTTATGAGCCAGTTTCACTCCAGAATCTCCCCTAGAAAGCGGGGCCAGCTTGGGCAGATGACATCTGTTGAGTGTTGCAGAGCCCAGTTACTAAAAGACTGCTGGAAAAAAATAAAGGGAGCTCGCTGGTGGCTCATCCACACTTCCCGTCTCTGCTCAGATTTTAAATAAAATGAGCCGAGTTGGACTTGACCATGGGCCATTTTTAGGTGTCTAAACTTTGTGGAGGAGCTGATGGTGAGCACATTGTTCCACTGGATACTTGGCTGTCTCCCTGTGTTAGGAACAAGCACTGCTGGGCCGTGTCCAGGGGCATGGATCTATTGAAAAACCCCAGAGCAGCTACTCCTTTAAAATACTCGTTTTCTGTATGACAGGATGAGTGTGGAAGGATTTCTGTGTGCAGCTTCTGAAAATACTTTTTTCCACCCTGTGCTTCTTCGATGTGGCTCTGCAGATTCCTCGCTATTCCTGGCAACAGGCTCACTCTCTCGGGATGGAGCTCAGAAAACCTGATGCTGCTGTTTGTTAATGCTGCTGCCTAGTTTTTAATTTCCACATTATTTCATCTGTGGAGTGGAAGCAGGCTTGCTTCCTATGCCTCTGACTTCACTCCTGGACAGTGTCTCTGTTGGATCCAGCAGCCAGCGGACTCGGGAGAGTCCGTGCTCTGCTGGAAAACACTGCCAGCGCTGCTCATCCCATCAGTCTTCCCAACATGTGACTCAGCCTGCTTTGTGTTGTGGTTTTGTACTGAATTACAGCAGCTCCCCGCTGTCCCAAGGCAGCGGCCAGCAGCCATCCTCTGCTCCCTCTCACCTGGGATGCTTTCACCAGCTTTTCCCGCTGGATCTGTGTGCCAGGAGGTCCTGTGTGCTTCCAGTCCTTGCTGTGACTTTCGGGAGAGAGGCTGGATGCCAGCCCTCGGGGACGGGTGATGCTGCCCAGTCAGGGACTGCTGCTGGTGGCAGCAGTGGGGTGGAGCCAAAAAATTCAAGGAAAGCTTGGGGAATTGGTTGTTTTGCTTTGTGTTAGTGTGGTGGAACACGACTTTTCTTTTCGGTGGAGGTTTTTTTTTTTTCTTTTTAGGGTAGGACTTAACATCTGGTACTCGTATATATTGGAAAAATGAATCTTTCCTCCCTGCAGTGACTTTTTCAGCTTTCAAAAGTGACACTTAAATGAAAGCGTTACATGCGTACAGTAGGAATCAACAGACTGAACTTCGGTGATAAACCCATTTCCCCGTGTTTTAGGTGTTGTTTGCCGGCAGAGCAGCACTGCCAGGAGCTCTTGCACCACCCGCGGCCGGGCTGGCACTCCCGGCCTCCTCCTCCTCCTCCTCCTCCGCGTCCTGCCGCTGTTCCTCCTGCCGCGGGCGCTCCGTCCCCTCCTCTCCCGGTGCTGACGCACTGGCGCGCCCGGGGAAGGAGCGGCGGGAGCGCGGTCGCTCCATCCCCTCTGGATCTCTCCGCTCACCTCTCCCGATTTCCCTCCGCAGGCGCTTCCAGCGGGGCTGGCGAGCGGCTGGGAGAGGAGCACTGACGAAGCCCAGCCCGGGGGAAGTTGAAAGGCAACTTTGAAGGCGAAGGAAGTCGGGGCTGGCGAAGGAGACGCGGGGCCGGGAGTGGCCGTGCCGCCGCCGCCGCCGTGTCCCCGTCCTGCTGCCGGGAGCGGCGCGTCTGCTTGCAGCTGGAAGAAGAAAAGCCGTGTTATCTGCTGCCGTCTGCCGCCTGATTTCCAGGAGTGAGTAGCTCTCCTCTCCGGATGGTCCCGTTTGAGTGTAAAGGCGTGTTTGGCTGCTGCAGGAGGGCCGGGGGCTGCGTTTGGGAAGCGACAGAGGGACTTGGATACAGTCAGTTCTACAGCACAGCTCTGGGGAGTTGGTTGTCTTTTTGCTCGGGTGATTTTTTTTTTTTAAGTGGCGCTTGAGCTTGTGGTAACTTTCTTGTTTGCTGCTTGGTTTTAATTTCAGTTTTTAGTTTAGCTTGGGGTCTTTTTTCCTAGAAAGCCAGCCAGGGTGCCAGCACGTAGGACAGCAGTGAGGTGCCCGTGAGTCCCCCTGGCTTGTCCCCCAGATTGTGTCGAGGGTGTGTTTCCATCAGGCGGCTTCATCTCCTGCTGGGGCACGGGATCTCCCTGCGGTTTCTGGGTTTGGAGGTTTGTTTGCAATACACCTGTGGGAGATAACCAGAATTACACAGCATGGCAACGGCGTTGCCTGCACGGACTAAAAGCCAGGGACAATCTGCTGTCCCTTTTGCCACCTCGGGCAGCTCTCCCCACGCCTGACCTCCCCCTTGCGTGCTGCCAAATATCCCCAGGGCGGTTGCAGTGTCTGTATGGAACAGCAAGAGCAAGAAGGTGTTCTAGACTTTCTGTGAGGCTGCAGAGTGCCCGTGCCTGCTCCGTGTGTGTCGCGGTGTCACCGCTGCCCCACAGCGTGAGTGCTGCGGCTGTACAGCAGGGTGGCCCTGGGTGTGGAGCGGAGCCCGTGAGTCACAGGCAGAGCGCAGAAATCCTCTCGGAGAGCTGCAGGCGCTGCAGCAGGGGAACAGAACTTTATCCGTAAGCTGCGCCCTGGATCCGCTGCGGAGTCTTTCCAGGGGCTGTGATCCTATTTGTGCGTTTCGGGCACAGCCGCCTTTTCTTCTCATCCTAAACCTCTTTGGAACTCAACGCTTTAATCTGGAAGCTTTCTAATAGATTTAGAGCGATGAGTCAAGGGTTTTTTTCACTTGACTTCTGGGGAAGAAACTAAACCAAACTGCCAGCAGTAGCTTATCCGTGTGTATTTTTTATACATATATTTGTGTATGTGCACACACAAGCGTGCACACACAAAAGAGCTACTCCAGGCGTTCCTTTTCAGGCTCTGTGTGCACAGATGGGCATGCGTGTCTATATAAAAAATGTTTTTTTAAAGCAGGATGGTGTGAGCAAGCTTAGAGGAGCATGAATTTCTTCCTGCTCTCTCAAGTAATGCCCTGCCTCCTTCATTTGCCAGTTGATTTGGTTATGCAGACAAAGGCAGGAAAACAGACCGTAACAAAACTACTCTTATCTAAGCTAATCTGCTTCCAGCACTGTCAGGTAAATCATTAACCCACGGGCCCAGTGCTTGTAAAAGCTGCTAGAGAGGTTTCCTGCCCCTGAAACTCCTGTTTTCCAGAAGGTAGGAAGTGAAATTACTTGCAGATCTTGGTTTCACGTGTGGGTGTTTGCCGCTGCCGTGGTTTCTGTGCCTGTTAACAAAGTGCTGTAGTCCAGTGGATTAATGATGGGAGAGGACCTGCTCCCTGCGGTCTTTTTCCTAGGAGAGCAGTTCCAGCTAAGGCAGAGGGGAAACACAGCATTTACTTACCTGTAAACACTGTCATTCATTAATGAAATGTAAATTCACATGGGTTCTTGGCTGATGGCGTGTTTTGCTCAGCAGCTTCGTTTCCTGGCATCCTGTGATTCGAATCTGTTTGAGCTGGGAAAGTTTGCTGTGGGTCTTGCTGCACTTAATTCCACACCAGACTTCTGTTTGAGATGACTTCTGTTTCTGTAGGTATGTAAGAGATGGGTTTCTCTGAGGCATTTAATACGTAGAGTCTGTACGGTCCTGTCTGCATTTGCTTTACATTTGCTTTACGTTTTGATCGATCGCGTTGGCAACGAGTCTGTTTTGTGTGAGTAACCTAAAGCACGGCAAATCTGTAGCACATGGACAACAGCAGAAGTAGCTTCATTTGTGATGCTTGAAGCTGTTGCCCGAACAAAAGAAAACGGGCTCAAGAAGGGCTTAAGCTATTCTGGTTGCCCGTGTCCAAGAGCATGACTCAAAACTTCCAGCTAAACTCCTCTGAGCTCCCTGAGTCGGTGTTGGAGTTGTGCCTTTCCCCCCTAAGCTGGGTCTGTTTTAGGTGCCAAACTTTCAGTCTGGCTGTCTTCTGCCAAAAGTCTGCCTGGTCCTACAAGGGGATTTTGAGGCATCTCCGGGGAGAAAATGGAGCCAAACAAGACCTTGGAGGGCACAGCTCAGAAGCTTGGAGCTCACTTTCAGTGAGAGCCTGTGCCCAAAGTGCTGTGTGCCATTCGACACGGCTCAGCACCCTGCACAGCTCTGTGCTCTGCCTGCCCGGCTTTCCAGCCACCTCTGAAAGCTCCAAACTGCTCCTGCTGCTCAGGAAAGTGCCCTTTTTGCTTGGTTAACTTTACAGCCTGGCTGCACATTAGCTTTTTAAAGCTGAGCTTTTTAAAGCTGCTCTCCGTGTGAGGAGAGAATTCGGGGGTTGCTGTTTGTGTTACACCTGAGACCTCGTGCCTGAGGGGGGAGATATCCAAACCTGGAGGAGAAGGTGACTCCAGCCCTTTCCCCAGGAGGTGTGAGCTTGTGGAAGGAGGTCTCTGTACTGGGGACACCCCAGCAAGTGCTCCCAAGTGCTGTATCAGGTGGTGGCACTGGATTGCAGAGGGCAGGGAGGTCCCTGCTCCCTGTCTTGGGCAGCTCAGTGCCGGAGCAGATCCACGCTCTAGATCCTTGCTTAAGCCTCTCTCCTTTGAGTTTTTAGGGACAAGAGGTGCTGACTGGGATCTCAGCCAGTTCAGGCGAGCCACGGTCCCTTGGGCAATCAGGTTGCCACACTCTGTGTGCAGTCAGGGCTGTTGTGGCCACAAGGGACAAGGAGAAGGAGCGCACCTTGGGAGTGTCTCTGCTGCCCCTTGCGCACTCGCCTCTGGCCTGAGGATGGTTTTTCGCCTGGAAAATAGCCCTGATGGAGCACTCTGTTGTCTCCAGCTGCTTTCTGCAGCTGTCTGCATGGCAAAGGAGGTGGGGGAAATGACTCTGGTTAAAAATAGAAAGGCGGATTAGGAAATGTGAGGTATGGTTTCAGCATCCAGCCGGGCTGCTCTCACAACTCGCTGCTGCCACCGAAAGGGGAACGACTCGCTCGTGCTTGTGTGCCTGCAGAAAGCCAGGAAAAGAGCAGGTTTTCCACCGTGGAATCACCCAGGCACAGGAGAGGAGGAGGGGGGGTGCCTCTGAGAAAAGCTTGTTGAGCTCTGCTGGCACAGGTGACAGGAGTCCAGGTGTGCAGGGACTGGAATTCAGGAATGTTCCCTTTGGAAAGGTTGGGTTTAAGCTTCCAGCTGCAGCCGAGCTCATCTGGGTTAGTCTGCCCAAGTTAAGGACAAAGATTTAAGGAGATTTACTCTGCTGTTTGAATTGTCCTTATTCTGCTGTTTTATGGGGAGAGTTCTGCTTGGAAAAAAAAAACCAAAAAACCAAAACCAAAAATTGCTGGGGGCGTGATTTCCCTGAATGTGAATGTGTAATATGACACTCTCAGAGGAGACTTTATTTTGCAAGAAGTGTGTAAAGTGTCAGGAGAAAGAGTCAACAGACAAGCCAAGGGTAAAAACTTGTGCTTTGGAAACTGTGGGCTTTTGGAGTGTTGCTTTTAGGAAGTGGGCACTGAAGTGTTTTGTCACCAACCTTCAGTGTTTGTCACTGCTCCTTGTGGTTATCATTGATCCTTTTGATATATTTCCTGTTGCCTTTTCTAAATCAACTGAATTTCTAAAATCTACTTAGGAAAACCATTATTTTCTTTGCTGAAAAGTTTGTTTCCTGCTGCTTTGTCTTTGGTTTTGGGGGTTTATTTTTACTTGCTTTCTTTAATGTTTTTTAAGTCTTTATCAGCCTTGAGAACAATTTGAGTTCTGCTGCTCCCTGGTACAGCTCCTGTTGTAGTAGCACTCCTAGCCACACGCTGATAAACAGTGACCCGTCGTGTTCAGTGTTCAGAAAGAAATATCCAGGGGCATTTTAGATACCCTGGAAACCATCCTAGATGGATCCTAAAACCCAGGATGCATCCTGTGCCAAGCATTCCTTGCACAGGACATGGTGAAAGGACTACAGCAGTTACTTATCATAGCTAAAGAAGGTTTATTAATATTTAGTTCAGAAAACCAGTCACATAACACATTTCCTGGACAAATAATTGGAAGACAAACAGCATTTATTCTTTTCAAGGAGCTGTGGATACAAGGTGGAATTCAGTATCGAGCTTACCTTTACCTGGAATTATTCTACCTTTTAAAAGTGAATTTAAGAATTGAAGTTACACTTCAACCTCTGAAAAAGAATCCTGAAGACAAGCAGGTATTTTTACTCAGTTATGTTTCAAAACACTTCAGCATGATTTCTCATGAATTACTGGGCTGCTTTTCATAACCAGGAGTAAAAATTCATTGGTCCCAGTGATAGATAACACCGTTTTCTTGTAAATTTAAAAGATCAGCAGTCAAGCAGATTTTTCACCACAAAGAATATGGATGCTATAGTACTTGATTTGTTTTTTTAAACAATGAAGCTGAACACATTTAACTCCAATTTATTTGTATTGGAGAAGCTGATGTTTTGGGATTGTTGGATATTAAACATCAAGTATGAGAAGGATTTATTTGGAAGACCACCAGCTAGTGAGTTCTGGTGCAACTTTGATTCCAGTTTCTTCATCTTCCCAGCTCTCTGGGATTCTTTCCATATTATTTCTAACTCCTTTGGTGTTTTGAAGTTTTTCTCTTTTAATCTCAGTCACCTGCTTTGCTCTGGGGACATTGATTTGTCTGGTCTAAACCGGTCACACTCCACCTAAATCCTGGCATTGTTCAGCTCTCCCAGTGTGTTTGGATGTTGTACTTAGATTAAAGCAACAAAGAACAGCACCAGCACAGGCTGGGGGGTCCCTGCTGGAGCAGCTCTGAGGGGAAGGACCTGGGGGTGCTGGGGGACACCGAGCTGTCCCTGAGGCAGCAGAGTGTCCTGGGGGTGCTGGGGGACACCGAGCTGTCCCTGAGGCAGCAGAGTGTCCTGGGGGTGCTGGGGGACACCGAGCTGTCCCTGAGGCAGCAGAGTGTCCTGGGGCCAAGGAGGCCAATGGCATCCCGGGGGCAGCAGCACAGAAGAGCATTCCCAGCAGGGCAGGGAGGGATCCTGCCCCTCGGGGCAGCCCTGGAGGCACCTCTGGAGCGCCGTGTCCAGCTCTGGCTCCTCAGCACAGCAGGGCCAGGGAGCTCCTGGAGCGGGGCCGGCGGAGGCTGCGCAGCTGAGGAAGGGCCTGGAGCAGCTCCGTGCCCAGGAAAGGCTGAGGGAGCTGGGGCTGCTCAGCCTCGAGAGGAGCCCCAGCTGAGAGGGGCCCTCAGCCCCGGCTGTCCCTGGCTGCAGGGAGGGCTCCGGGCAGGGCCCGGGCTCTGCTCCGGGGGCCCAGCAATGGCACCAGAGCCACGGGCAGGGCCTGAGCCCAGCAATTCCCCCTGCACAGGAGGCAGAACTTCTGCCCTGGGCAGTGCCCAGCCCTGAACAGATTGTGCACAGAGGCTCTGGGCTCTCCTCCCTGGGGCTGTTCCAGAGCTGTGTGCACACAATGCTGTGCCCTGGGCTCTGGGCTGGCCCTGCTGGAGCAGGGAGGTGCCACCAGGTGCCCTCTGTGCTCCCTGCAGCCTCAGCCATCCTGGGATCCTGTGATCTGACCTGGGCAAACCTTGAGAAACTTTAGTTTGTGTTAATACAGTTGCAGAGAGAGAGTGGACAGATGTTTCAGGTGGTGAGGGGATCTCTAGTCCTGGTGAAGTTATGAAAAGTGGTATTGAAAAAGATGAATGAGAAATGAAAGCAACTGTCTGCTGTGTTTGCCTTCATGGATCTCTTTGCAGCTTCAGGAAACAGAAGTGGTGCAGCTGTTTACTGGGAACAGGATTTTAGAGTGAAGAAGAGGAGGTGAGAGTGAACGCTCAACAGTTTGCCCCTGGTTTGATTTCTGAGCTACTAAATTTACATTACAACCCTCTCCCAAACCATGTGTATTTTAAATGATAACAGTACAAATGTGTAGCAGAGGGACTATTTGCAAACATTTTTCCCTGTGTGTGGTGGCCTGGCTTTTACCAGAGGTGAAGGGAGAGGTGGGAAAAGAATTGATCTGGTAATTCAGGGTTATTTAAGCTAAGAGCACCAGGTTGCTGGTTTGGATTTATCTGGGAGAAAAGTGACCCAGGCTCAGACTTTTGTTAATGTTTAATGTTGTGTAACGTTCTGCCTAGGCATAATTGAGCCATCAGCACAGGAGGGATCCCATGTGAGGGGTTTATTCTGAGTGATTACAGAGCCTGCCATGGCTTTGATTTCACTGCAGCCTGAGCTCATTGATGAACAGGGTCATCATTTATTTACAGTTCTTGGGATCCTTTCACAGCGATTCTCCTTCCTTTGGGTGGGGAGGAGGATGAGGAGACACCACAAAGTTATTGAAAATACTCTGCCCTCTGTTTCTGGTGGTGATTTGGCACTTCCCTGGTTTTAGAGCCTCTGCACTTTCTCCTAATGCTGGTGACTTTTCATCTGGATTGTGCCACTGGTCTGGGAAGGGTCTGACACGTGGGGCTGGGAGGGGCCTCAAAGGATGGAGCAAAGGAGAGAGGGAAGAGCAGACTCTACCGAGATGGACAGGAGAATCAGGAAGAAAAAAGCCAAAGAGCACAAACACTCCTGCTGGTTCTTGTCTAGGTCTCAGCCTCCCATGAATGCTCCTGATTTTTCTTCCCAATTTCTTCATTTCTCCCTGATTTTGTGAGATTCCTGCAAAATACAGTTTGTCTCCATGCTCTGCTGATGAATCACAGGGCTGCATCAATAAATCCAGTTTTATGCAGAGCTTTGAAGCAGGGAGAGAGTCCTGTTTAAAAAGTACCTTTGAAAACTGGTGAGCAGAAGCTGCAAAGAGAAGCTGTGGCTGCTCCATCCCTGGAAGTGTCCAAGGCCAGGTTGGAGCACCCTGGGATAGTGGGAGGTGTTCCTGCCTGTGGCAGGGGGTGGGACTGGTTGGGCTTTAAGGTCCCTCCCAACCCAAACCATTCTGGGAGTCTGTGAAGTGATTTTATACTCCAAAATAAGTTTGGGCATGAAGATTACTTTCAGTTCTGTTGAACCTCTGACTAATCAGAGGAGGAGGAAGCCACAAGCTGGGCTAGGGCAGATGTGTCTATTTCTGGATCTTCAGTGGGGACCTGTTGAGCTTTGTAGTCCTGTAAGGTAGGAAAGAGCCGTGTGAAGTCCCTGGAAGACCTGAGCACCACTGGCTTGGAGCTTTGCATGCTCTGTTTTAGAGAATTCACTTACACAGCTGAGCACAGGCTTCATCCTGAGCTCGTCCATCTGGCTGCAAGGTCACCTCAAGTCTACTTTGTAAATACAGAGTAGTAAAAAGGTAGTCCAGAAATACTTTGGGCCTAATTTTCAAGGTGGAGAGTGGTTTTCAACTAGATACAGAGTTGTCATGACTGAACTTAGAGGTTGCTGTCTGCCACCAGTTGTCTGAAAGCTGCTGTGCCTTTTGAAGCAAATTGTACAAACAGAAAAGGCAGGATGTTGTGCATTGTAAACAGCAGTGTTATTTGTCAGTCAGCTGCCTGAAATAAAATATCTCAAGACAAAGGAGATGGCAGTGACTGGGGGCAAGTTTTCCATGAGTAGCTATTACTCTTCCCTAGAGAAATTTGCCTAAGCAATACTTTTAACTGCTAACATTTGAAATTGTGAAGCAAAACGTTGTGTTTGTGTGGCAAAGCTCTGGAAAGCAGATACAGCAGTGAGTTTCAGCAGGGCACTTCAGAACTACTGTCGTGGCCCCAGGCAGGGAAATCAGGCAGAAAGGAGCATTTTGGTCATTCCAGCTGAATATCCAGTGAGTGTCCCCCTGGGTGGGGAGGCCCTGGCACAGCCCAGAGCAGCTGTGGCTGCCCCTGGATCCCTGGTAGTGCCCAAGGCCAGGCTGGACATTGGGGCTTGGAGCAGCCTGGGACAGTGGAAGGTGTCCCTGCCCATGGCAGGGGTGGCACTGGAGGTAAGATCCCTTCCAGACCATTCTGGGATTCTGTACATGCCACCCCATTCCCAGTGCTGTGTTTGGTGGAGACCCACACCAAAATTGTCTTATGTTTGTCTCGAGGCTTGGTTCTGCCTTTCGCCCATCTGGCCTGACTAAATAATACATAAACTAAAGTGGTTTCTGCTATTTTTAGGCAGTGTAGATCACAAAGGTGAATATAAATGCAGCTCTTCTTAATATCAGACTCCCTTGCCTGCTGACTGACCCCAAATTCTGTGCCCTCCATTAGGGGACACAAGTCCCCTTGTCTTCAATGATTACGCAGCATCTACAATAGCAGGGCCTGTTGCTTTCAGATGTGTGTGCATTCATATTTTATGTCTCTGCCTGCCCTTCATGTTTTATTTAATGGAGAGTGTAAGGAAATTGGTTACTTGGCAAAAACTGGCTTTTAGTGGGCTAAGGAGCTCCAGGTTTCCTGATTTTTGGGCTGGTGCTGTGTCCGCTCCATACCCCAGGGACTGTTCCACTGCTTCTCAAGAGCTTTCTGAATATTGTTCCTTCCTCCTTGCTCCTCCAGAAAGGGAGGAGAGCCTGCAGCCCTGCTGCTGGCAACCTGTCTCCTGCAGATGATATTTGGGGAGGGCAAGAAATCCCCAAACCAGATAGGGACATGGTCTCCTTGTGCTGTCCAGGAGATGCTGGCTTTCCTGGGCTGAGCTCAACTGTGTCCCCATCAAATCTGAATTTACATGGTGCCACATGTGGCATGTCTTACATTTCAGACCGATCCAGACCAGCACAAGTTTGTCTCAGGACCAGATAAATTCCAGTCCCTACATTGTTTCACTGCTGATGTGAAATCAAACCTAGAAGTAGACCCTCGTTGTTAGTGCTGTTGTGGTGCCACACAGGGTGAGTTGCATATTTCATCAGGATATTTGCCACAGTACTTTTATCCCCTCACCCACATGAAATATTTGTGAATTTAGCTTATTTTGAGACCCAGTGAAAAGCTTTTGCAATGCCTGAGCACAGATAATAATGTATTTACTTTTAAAAGAGAATCTCATGTGTATTTATATTCTGTGCTATCTCTGGTAGCTCCACCCTTATCTCTAAAAACCACACAAACAAAACAAAAAGACCTAATTAAACCCCAAACTCGAACTTCTGTGACTGTTTAATATCTTTTGGTGTGAACACTCATCGTACTTGATCTTTTTTCCAGAATACCACTTTTATTTTGCCCACCAGCAGTCATTTCAACAGCTCCATGTTGCTTGCAGGAGGAGCTCTGGCATTCCTGGAGGACTCACAATGAATTTTCATGATTTTTCTACACAGAAGATTTTTTTTTTTTTAATAGCCTCTTACTAAGATGTCGTATTTTATCAGGTTTAGGAGATCTTGGAGATTTATCTAAAAGTTGTGTGTCAGAGCACAGCTCAAGGGCAGCCCTGTAGAGCAAGTCTGACTGTGGGCTGGGTGGGTAAAGCAGCAGCTGTGGCAAGCTGGCCCTTATTTGTTTTGTGCTCCTAAAATATTCTGGTTGCTGATGTGTTCAGGAGGCCTATATGCATTTCCCAGGCCTGGAGGGAATGCTGGGGAGCCGGGGAGCCATGGAGCCTGTCACGAGGTGCCTGCATGGGCTTTTCCCCGTGTCCTGCCTCAAGGGCTCCTTGTCAGATCACACAATCCCAGCATGGTTCAGCTTGGAAGGGACCTTAAAGATCCTTTCATTCCAAGCCCTGCCATGGGCAGGGATACCTTCCACTATCCCAGCTTGCTGCAACCTGTGCCAGCCTCACAGGGAACACCTCCTTCCCAATATCCAGCCCAAACCCCCAGATGAATTCCTGCAGTACCAGAACATCCTACCTCACCCCTCCTGCTCGGAGGAGCCCCTGCACGTCAGACGCAGCCGCAGAATTGTCATTCCCGTTTTGTTTGCTTACTCAGGCACACAGCAGGGATATTGGATCCTGCTGGACATCCCTAGGGAATGTGTCTCCTGAGTATTTACCTACGGGAAGTGCTTATTCCCAGCTAGCTCTTGTGTGGCTCTGCTGCAGGGAGATGGAAAGGAGCATCACGCTCCCCTGCATAGCTGCTGCTTCATTATCTACTTGGCCATTCCCCTTTTATCTTCAACCTCAGCAGCTTTTTCCAGTACTCTTGCCATCTCCCATCCTTCCCCTGCAGTCACAGAGCCATGGCTCTGTGGCCATGGATCTCCTGATCCATCTGGGAGAGGAGATAGGTCAGAGTGGGGCTATTTTCAGGCAGCACCTCATCGGTGTCCCTGCCTTGCTCTCCTTAATACCTTGCTAATCTGAGCTTCACCCATCTGCTTGCGGAGAGCTGCGGCGTGCCCTTGACTGCAGATTGAAATCCTTCCTCCTCTCCCTCCCTCTCCTCTGTTGACACGTAGCAACCACAAATAATTAAAGATCCTTAAGCCAGATACCTCTGGAGCTGGCCAGTCATGCGATACTTTGCTACAGAAGGGACGGAGGTTGATTTGTTTGGGTTCCTCTTTCTGGAAGGAGAACAGAGCCACTGGGTTCCTGCAGTTCTGGCTGCTGTAAGAGGCAGGGCTGGTACTTGTTGCATGTTAACTGTTTGTGTAACAGCAGCTGTGAAACCCACGCTTGGTTTCGCAGTGATCCTTCCGAAGCGACAGGCGTCCCTTCGTCGATTAAATTGGCCACTTCCCAGGACGGAATGCTGACTTTTATTAACTGTTTTTTCAAAGGTGGACGTGGCTTTTGAGTGCCTGAACCGACGGAGATTATCTCAGCAATTGGCTGTGTTTGCTGGGAGCGGCGTGTGGCGGGTGCCCCGCGGGGAGCCGCGCTCGTGACACACTCATAAAGCGGGCGCTCGCGCTGGGGTGGATGGAGGGAATGGGATCAGCTCTTAACCCCTCCCGCCTAAAGCACAGCCTTGTGAGAGGAAATACATCTGCAGGAGGGCGTCTTGCAGTTTGCAGTGCAAGTTTTGGTTTGCCTTCTTTTAGTTAAAAGGAAATGTTTGGACTGGTAAGGAAAGTTTGCTTGAGGCTGTGCCTTGTGCTGGCAGCTGGACACCCCTCGGTCCCTTCTGTGGCAGGAAAAGAGGGATCACATGCCCACCCATCTCAGGAGGCATCTGATTGAAGTATTTTTAGTTATTTCTGGCTGTGAAGGGTGGACAAAGTGCTGGCTGAGCTTTGCACTCTGTTTTGGGTTGCTTTGCAACAGCTTTATGGGCTGTGGGTGAGTGATGGACGACAGCATTCCCCAGGTGGCAGGGTTTGGAGGGTGAAATATTGTTCTCATTTTAAACTGACAGAGAGTAGGGTTAGATTGGATATTAGGAAAAAATTCTTCTCTGTGAGGGTGGGCAGGCCCTGGCACAGGGTGCCCAGAGAAGCTGTGGCTGCCCCTGGATCCCTGGCAGTGTCCAAGGCCAGGCTGGACACTGGGGCTTGGAGCAGCCTGGGACAGTGGAAGGTGTCCCTGCCCATGGAAGGGGTGGCACTGGCTGAACTTCTAGATCCCTTCCCACTCAAACCATTCTGGGATTCTATTTTTAAACGTAGCTTAATTTCCATGGCATGAACACAGGCTGGTCGCACTTAGCCGGCACCTCCAGCTGAGATTCCCTTGTTTGGCTGGAATTATGGGTTACTTTTGGAACGGATCTAATTGATGTGTTCAGATCCTACCAGTGCAGCCTGTGGATCTGTTACCCGGCCCTCCAGTCATTCCTGTTCAGCGTGCCAGATAGTGGAGTGACTGCCTGCAGAAGAAAGGATGGCTGGGAGCCACTGTTTCAGAGATATTCCCTGGGATTGTCCGTAACCAGGCGGCTGATGGACACCTCCATAAAGATGTTAGGACAACATGGCACAGGCACATCTCCTGTGCCTCAAGTGTGCCACTAGAAAAGGAATTTAGAGGTAATTGGATGTGTCTGCAGGAGGAACTTACTTCTGTGGCTTTCAGGTGGTTGTTGAAATATTCATAATTTCCAGAACAGTTAGATGGCGAGATCTGAGTTTTTACCTTTCCTTATTTCTCCATCTTTGTGAACCTAATTGATCATAACTTTTGAGCTGAGGGGAACATGTAAAACATATTTTGGAGCCTTAGAACACACCTTAATGACTTGAAGTGACTCTGCTTGTGGTCTGGGAAGTTGTTTGATGCGTGCCTGGTGGTACACACACTGTCACCATCACTCAGTGTGGAAGGAAGAGTATTTTCAGTGTTGTTTTGTATCATCTATCAGTTCAAATTGTAAGGAATGCTTCATGTTTCAGGGAGGATGTTTGTGTATTCCCACTCTTTGGGTTCAGTGCCCACTTGTCAGCAGCAAGATTTAAGCAGGATTTGCTGGTGTCACAGGATCATCGATGGGAGCCAGTGTCACATCTGACATGGATTGGGAGCAGCTGAGTAGGAATAGTCAATGAAATGAATAGGAATAGTCTGACACACAGATAAAGCTACTTTGCAGTACTGAGGGAGGAAGAGCTTGGGTTTTCTGGAGTTCTGAAATTCGGAGTTTGTTGAAGCATCAAAGTGTCACATTCAGTGCCCGAAACACCAAGCAACAATGATGAAATCGCCTGTAAAATGCAAAAGCAGGACCCTTGGAGCAGGGACCAGGGCTGCTCTGAAGCTGTTTGGCACCCTCCTTGTGGCTGCTGAAGGAGGAGATGTCGGATGGCTGGACTGGGAAGGGGAGGATTTGTGTCCCCGCCACCCTGGGTTTGCTGGAGCGTGTTTTTGCCATCAAGGCCAAGGCCAGCAGTGGCAGATCTCCACTGCAAACAGAGGGATTTGGCTTCCTGTGATGGAGAGTAAAGAAAGGGACTGGAATTTGGCAAATAAACCGAGAGGGTTTTTCCTGCTTGTAGCATAACCACAAGAAGGAAGATGCCAGGTTAGTTCATCTGCATTGTCAGGAGATCTGGCTCTAGCCAGACACGTTCCCACCATGCAGGCTGTACGCCCATAACTCGTTGGCAATCAAGATGGTTTGGGATTTTTTTCCTTTTTCTTTCCTTTTCTGTGTTTCTGATTTTTCTAGACCAACTATGCAAGAAGAGCCTTCCTCTCCTTCCTGCAGATACATGTCTTGAAGAGACTTACTTGATTTGTGGTGCAGCTCTGAGCAGCTATTGCTGGAAAGAGGAGGACTCTGTGTTCAAAAAGCCGGACTATTTATACCAGAAGTAATCTTGAATATCTGTGGTGTTTTGTCTTTCAGACCAAGGAACACTCTGTGTTACATGAAACTAAAATAATAAAGGCAGATCCAGGGATTGTTTTGTTTTCCAAGAGGAATGGCATTGAAAATGAATGATGTCGATGGTGTGTCTTTTGGGTGGGTTTATGAAAAGTAACAGCTGAAATGCAGAGAACATCACCGTGCAGGAAGATCTATAGATATTTACATTTCAGCTCTGAAGGCTCAGAGTCTTTTTGATGTGGCTCTGATGTGTTAGGACTTCAAAAGTAGGATATTTGAAATAAAATATTTATATTGCTAATGAAATATGGAAATATTATTCTAGGCTGGGAATCCTAGCATGTAAACTTAGTTTTCTTTTGCTTTAGTTACAACCCTGGCAAAGGCAGTTGGGAGGAAGCAACTGTTGTGGTCTGGCTACTGTCTCATACATGGCCGGTAACAAACCCTAATATTAAAAAAATATGTCAAATAACTGATCTAAGTCTTCAGTGAGGATCTGTTTTCTCTGTGATTTCTGCCAGGCTTCCTTTTCCTGATCTGCATGGCTGGTTTGGCAGATTATGCTGGAGTCTGCATATCAGAGCCACATTACCATCAGTCACAAGACTGCTGTCAGTTTCCTTGGGCACAACTTCCCTTTCTGTTCCCATAATTTTTGAATTTTCAAATTCGTGCTGCCACTTAGATTCCCAGAGGTTTCCCACAAATCTGACTTTCTAATAATGGTTTTTCGGTAGTCACTGGACGTAAAAAACCCTCACAAAACCCCCAAAACACCTGCACTGAGTTAAAATATGGAGCATGTCACAAACATTTAGTCTCCCTTTATTTTCCTGGTTCCATCCTTCTGCCCTGCCTTGCAGGGGAAAAAAACCCACACTTTTTTCTGCCTTTTCAGTGTTTCATCTGTTTTCCTTTGATGGTCCTTTGTTGATTGTGTATCAGTCTGGGGAGGTTT
This sequence comes from Dicrurus megarhynchus, assembly GCA_013399195.1. NCBI lineage: Eukaryota > Metazoa > Chordata > Aves > Passeriformes > Dicruridae > Dicrurus > Dicrurus megarhynchus. Next base: position 111,775 of record VXAD01010613.1, read on the forward strand.
GGGTAGTCTCAGGGGGACGGCGAGCATCGCTCCGCGCTCTTCAGTACCGGAGTTGTCTGCGGGGTTGCACAGGGACACGAGGCTCTATTTCCAGCCCTGCCCTATCTCTGGCTGACCCAGATCCCAAGGCAGCACAGGGATGTGTGTTCAGCTGTGCTGGGGACGGCAGCCAGAGCTTGCTGCTGCTTGAGCACAGAGCCCACAGACACTCAGGGCTGCTCCTGTCCAGATCCCACGTGGGCACGGTTTGAGCGCGGCACGGTGCCCAAGGGGGCTGGGTTGGTTTGGGGGTGCTGGGTGGGTTGGTTCTGCTCTAGGAAGCTGCTGAAGCATTGAAGATCCTGGTGTCTAAGCAGATTATTCATAAAATCACAGAATGGAGCTCTTAAAGCTCATCTTGTTCCACCTCCTGCCATGGGCAGGGACTTCCACAGGTGCTCCAGCTCCAGCCTGGCCTTGGACACTTCCAGGGATCCAGGGGCAGCCACAGCTCCTCTGGGCACCCTGTGCCAGAGCCTCCCACCCTCACAGGGGAGAATTTTTCCCAATATCCAATCTAAACTCATGTTTAAAGATTTGTGATGTTCTGTTGATATTTTCACACCCCCCTTTGCATTTGGGGTGGGGAGCTGAAACATGGATGTTCCATAATAAGGCAATATTGGTCCCACTTTTGTTGCAGGTGTTGAATTACTTCAGGATTGAGACATTAGGATTGTGGGATGGAGCACAAAATGGGATGGGTGCTTGGGTTACCCCTGGAACGGGCAAAAAGGCTCTGGGCCTGATGCCTGGCTCTGCGTCCCGTGTTTGAGGAGACTTCCCAGCCTGAAATAATTGCAACTTAAACTTGCCCTGCCCTCCTCCCCGCTCCATCCTTTCCATCCCCAGATCGCTGGAAGCAGGATTTCCGTCCTGGGAAAACAGAGGCCCTGCTTAGCACCTGCTCCCGGGGTGAGACCGCTGGGCAGGTGAGGCCTCCTCGTGAGGGTTCGCAGGTTTCTGTCACTACTGCCGAGCACCAGGAAGATGGGACAGGAAGAAAGCTGAGATGTAGGGCTTTAAATCACAGAATTATGGAATTGTTTGGGTTGGAAGGGGCCTTAAAGACCATCCAGTTTCAGCTTCTGCCATGGGCAGGGACACCTTCCACTAGAGCAGGGTGCTCCGAGCTCTGGTGGAGTCTCATGGAGGGAGATACTCACCGGTGGTGTTCCCATCTGGAGGTGGGATCTGTTTGGTTATCCAAATGCACTGCAAGTACTTTGGGTTTTAAATCCTCCCCACTCAGCTCTGGGCTTGTGTTCTGAGCTGTTGCACCCAGGTCTAAGCCTGTGAATGGATTTTCATTTCTGGGTGATTTTTTTTCCTTTATTCAATTAGGATAGAAAATATATGGTGAGGGTTTTTTTTTCTTCTTGGCATCAAGTAATTTAGAAAAAAACAGGCTGCTCAGGGATTTATGTAGTATTCAGGCAGGTCTTTTCCTCTCTGAAGCTATGTGAGTAGCTGTTCAGGGAATGTGGGCATTGCTTTGCATTTTCATCCCCTCTCACTTTTTGTAGCAGTAACTCCACTTGCTCTGACTTTCTGTCCACAGGCCAGTGTTTTCCATCTGGGGCTGACCCTGGAAACCTATCATGGAGCTCTGTGCAGCTTGCAAGCCCACCTGTGCCTCATAGTCACACTTACAGCTATTTTATATTTGCACGTATTTGTATTTCCAGCACAAACCCAGCTTTACTGACCTGTTTTATGCTGCCAGCAGCTTCTTGCTTGTTAGTGGTGCAGAAGGGGTGATGCTGGTTTGGAGGCAGGGCTGTCCTGGAGGGAGGGAAACATTGCTTGAGAGCTTGTTAGGGCTATCCAGCACGTAATTTGTGGCAGGCAGCGCCCTTTCCTTGCAAACTGGTGTGCAGAGGTGCTTGTCAAGCACAGGATGTCCAGTTATTGAGCTGTCAGAGCGTTATTGTTAGCCATGATAAAATGCCTGGAGAGGAGGTGACTGTAGCAGTGACTCAGGCTGTGAACAGTTTTGTTTTGCGCTCTAAAAACACAGGACGAGAGCTCCCAGCTTTTATACGGAGCACTCAGTCTCTGTGTGAGTCCTGCTTGTCAGGGGGGTTGGGGAATTCACTGGTGGGCTGGGTTATAAAACATTAAATCTTCAATCCTGGCAGCAGCTGGGTTTCTCTGGCTTATTTGTGTGCACACATTATCAGTGTGAACCTCAGAGTTTGTTTTCCAAGTGACAGAGTGCCGTTATTGTATCTTCCAGCTGTGCTTACAAATCTCTCCTGTTTAAACTCATACTTTTCACCGAGGGCTCATCTCAACTTTTCGGGGCTGTTTGGGAAGGATGCCGAGGGTTGCAAGTGGAACGCACCCACTGCCTCTGAAAGGATTTCCTGGCTCTTGGTGAGGAGTTGCTGAAATGGCTGATTATTTGACTGATTTCTATAGTGACTGTTGCCTTGGCAGCAAAGCTGAGAGAGTAAAAGCACAAACATGAGGAGGGCGCGATTTGATTTGGGAAGGCTTAGGTTTGCTTTGCTTTGGTTGGGTTTCACAGTGCTTTAGGAGGAGTTTGGAGATGAACAAACTGGTTTGGGAGGTGCTTTTTTGCTGGTTTAGGTGGATGTGGTTTTGTCTCATCAGTGTTAATTGTGAAACTTAGCGGTTTCTGCTTGCAAGGAGCCCCGAGACCTGGGCCTTGTCCTCAGCAGAGGAAACATGTGGAGCTGTTAGAGCAGGTCCAGAGGAGGCCATGGAAATGCTCCAGGGCTGGAGCCCCTCTGCTCTGGAACCAGGCTGGGAGAGCTGGGGCTGCTCAGCCTGGAGAGGAGAAGGCTTCAGGGAGAGCTCAGAGCCCCTTCCAGGGCCTAAAGGGGCTCCAGGGGAGCTGGAGAGGGACTGGGGACAAGGGATGGAGGCACAGGACACAGGGAATGGCTTCCCAGTGCCAGAGGGCAGGGATGGATGGGATATTGGGAAGGAATTGTTCCCTGGGAGGGTGGGCAGGCCCTGGCACAGGGTGCCCAGAGCAGCTGTGGCTGCCCCTGGATCCCTGGCAGTGCCCAAGGCCAGGCTGGACATTGGGGCTTGGAGCAGCCTGGGACAGTGGAAGGTGTCCCTGCCCATGGCAGGGGTGGCACTGGATGGGCTTTACAGTCCCTCCCAAGCCAGATCATTCCATGATTCTGCAATTCTAAATGTGGAGGACTAACCAGCTGATGATTTCAGGGCTCATTACCTTATCCTTTAACCAAAACTGTGGATGCTCCTTGTACCCAGCTGCCCCTCAGGAGAAGAGAACAGGCCTTGACAGGCAGGCTTGTAACAGTGCACCCCCAAATACTCCTTTAACCCTCTGGGGTGGCCATGGCCAAGGTGTAGATGGAAGTGGTGGTGAGAATTACTCCCCATGTTTTGAGTTAGCACTTCAGTGTTTGCTGGGAATGGGGGAAGAAAGGTCCCGTAAACACGAGGAGGTGTGACCTGGAGCCTATGATGAGGTTGTTTCATCCTGCTCTCTCTTGTGTGGGTATTTTGAGGTACTGGTTTTCCACAGCATCGTTATCATGGTGCAGCTGGCATTGTTATGATAATCACATTGTTATTTATAATTCCTTGTCGGGTTCAGGCTCCTCAGTGAGGCAGCTCTGCTGCAGATGGAGGGAATTTTTAGTCACCCAGCCTAAAGAACCTGTGTCAGAGTTGGGGAGCTTTGTGTGTGCCCCATCCTCGTGGGACCACGCTGAGCCTGGGGATGTGGCCTGGCTGCAGCTCACACTGGTCCCCACCTTCTGTCTTCAGCTTGTGTGGAGAGGAGAAGACCTTTTGTGGAAGGGCCCTCCCTTCCACAGTGAGGGCTGTTAGTCCCCCGGAGGTTCTGCAAAGCTCACCCCATCAAGCTTTCATGGATACACCATAGGGAATGAGGAATTTTTAATGTGACAAGCTGGGAGGTGTGTGTAAAGAAGCTCTTTTGCCTATTCCTCCCCCATTAGGCTGTGACAAACAGGCTTGGATGGTAAGTGGTGTTAAAAATTTTAGTTGGTTTTCCTCATTTTAACTCAATGAAAACAGCTCGTCTGCATGGCCCTTGTCCTTGGCAGAGGATTACCTTTCCTCTGAGCCTTGCTCCTGTGAGTATCACTTACTCTGCTTTTACAAAAGGTGCTTGATAGTGGTTTACTCTGGTGGTGTGAGAGCAGCAGGCTGGGGTTGCACATTTGGGAACTGATTGCGGTTATCAGCAGTGTTGCCCAAACCTGCAGTTTTACTGCGAGACACACATTTGTTGTTTTTTGTCAGGCTGCCAGGCCAGGTATCCTGAGGTCACACCAGCATTTTTGGGACTCTTGTGCCAGTATCCGAGTGCTGTTTGCAGCTGGCAACAGATTTTTCCATCTGGAGCTCGTCTTAGAACCTGCTGGCAGCTTTGCATGGAATGTAATCAGGGAATGGTTTAGGTTGGAAAAGCCCTCTAAGCTCATCGAGTCCAACCATTCCCCAGCACTGCCCAGGCCACCACTAACACATGTCCCCAAATGCCACATCTGCAAATGTTTTAAATGCCTCCAGGCAGGGATGGTGACTCTGCCACTGCCCTGGGCAGCCTGTTCCAGGGATGGACAACCTTTTCCATGGAGAAATTTTTCCCGGTATCCAATCTAAACCTTCTCTGGCAGCGCAGGTGTAATTTGAAGGTTGGCTGCAGGCTCCCAAACTGTGTCTTTGGGATCCTGAATCCTTAAAAATGTTGTCAGGGATGAACAGAAAGCTGCTCTGTCGGGAGGATAACGGTTCAGGGATTTGGGAAACTGGGATTCAGGCACTCCAGTGTTGAAAACTGACAAGGTTTAATATTGCCCCACCTGGTGGTGCCCACGGAGTGCTTGGACAGCCACAAAGCTGGGCTGGGAAACAGCACGGGGAGCTGGGCCCTGCTGCAGGCCCAGAGGCTGGCTGGAGGAACAGCATTAAAAATAAATAACTTTGGCTTTATCAACATCGTGAGGCACCATCCTGGGAAGCAGCAAGCCCACAGAGAAGTCTTTTAGCATTGTCTGTTGGGAATTTGTGCTGCCAGAGCCGGGGTTTGAGATGAGCACACGGAGACAGGCGGGTGGAGCTGAGCTGCTCCTCAGTCCTGGCCTTGTTGGAGCTTCTAATGTGGGTTACCATGCATAATTCAGGCCATCCCTTTTCCATGTTCAGAGCTCTGTAACTAAATACTGATTTGCTAAACACAACTTGAATAATGAAGCAATCTGTGGCTTGAAAGCCTTCCTCCGTACTGAAAGAAAAGGGACCAAACAGAGCTGTATCCTCACTCCTGCTTTAAAACAACACAGATACTCACAAGGCGGAAGAGACATCTTCATCCCTGCTTGCTCTGTGGATTTAAGTACGTACACATTCCTGGTGTGCCTAGTAAGTGAGAGGTGGCCTGTCCAAAGTATTCCCAGTCCTTCCATCCAAAGCTTTTTCTTTCCTCAGCCATCATGGTTCATTCCATGGAAAAAGAGATTAAAAACTGCGCCTCGTATTTCTTGCTGAGCTTAGAGGTAACAGGTCAAAAAATAAATGGATGTGCAGTGTGGTCATGTTTGCATAGGAGTAAAGCTCTGTATCTGTTCTGAGCCACTTCAGCTCGAGTCATGCCAGTAGGGTAAATTATTTTGGTTTTCCTCAGTCACAACTTTGCTCCCTTCGATGGAACACAAACACTTGGGAGCCTGTAAGAGGCTAAAAATATTCTTACAGCTGATAAAGACTTGATCTGACTTTTAGAAATATGAAGTGTTTTTTTTTCCCTGTGCTGTTACCTTCTCACTTCATGTTTATGATGCTGCAGCAGAGCACATGGGGCATGGGATGGTGGGGCTTCCACTGCTTTCCTCTCCTTGCTCTGGGCAGGAGCAGTTTTTGTTGGTTGGTTGAATAAATACCTCAGAGCTGGGCATTTGCTGGTGGTGGTTGCTGCCATCGCTGCCTTCTTTGCTGCTTGTGTCTCAAAAATTTAGGAAGACATCCCAAGCAAGTAACTTCCGTGTTCTTGTAACTTTTGTGCTGGAAGCGATCAGCTTTTCTAAGCTATTTTTGTAATTCATTGGGTAGAGAAGTTTCTTACCTAGTTCCTCTTCTTTTTAAAAAAAAAAAAAAAATCATTTTTCTCCTGGTTCCTTTTTTTTTATCTGGTCTTTGAATTGGAGCACTATATCCTGGAAACAGTCAAATGTACCTCACAGAGCTGCTAAATACCTGCAAACCTAAATGCTTTGGTTTATTGTCAGGCTAATTTGTTTGGTAATTGATTTTCCTGCTGGTGTTTTGGCACAGAGAGTAGATCCTTGCTTATCTACATCACTTTTCTGGTGTTGATGACTATATATGGCACCTGGAGGAGTTCTAGGGTGGGTTGGATGGGGCTTGGAGCAACCTGGTCTAATGGAAGGTGTCCCTGCCCATGGCACGGAGTGGAATAGGATGAGCTTTAAGGTCCTTTCCAACCCAAATCACTCTGGGATTTTGTGATTTTATGATTTTTGCATTCCAGAATGAAAAACAGGTTTCGTATTCAATCACTGGTGCCACACATTGCATTCAGATGCCAGTCTGTAAGGGGAAGAAAGGGTTTCTGCCATAAATAGTACCAAGGATTTGCTCTGTAGCTCCTTAAATCCATGGGTGTGATGATTGTAAGAGGACTTTGGGTGCTGCTCATGGACTAGAGCATAGAAGTAGAAAATACAACAAATACAGAGCAAGAAGGAGGCTTCCCACAGCTGCAGAGTGGTGTTAAATCTTTTAAGAAATCAGCAGCGTGCTTGGGAAGGACAGTGCTGTGTGTACAAGGCTGGAGCTCAAATCTGCTGCTCTTTTCCCTCTGGATTCTGTTGTCCATCCCGAGGACAGCTGGTTTTGTGCAGGAATTTTGGCCTTGGCCACGAACTGCAGGCTAAACACCGTCCTAATGCCTGGTTTTGGGTTTTTCTCCCCCTCTCCAGGAAGAAGAATGCCAACACGAAGATGAAGTAGAGCATTTCCTATGCTGGCCGCGGCGCCTGCACGCTGGTGTCAGCTGGGTAGGGACAGGCTCTCGCCTCTGGCCAAACCCATTCCCGGGACAAGATGAAGCCAAGGAGGAGCTTCCCGCCGCGCTGGAGCCGCAGTGGCTGCTGCCCGCTTTAAAGCCCATGTGCCACTGTCCCTGGCGAGATGAAAGAAGTGGTGCTGTGGTCACCCGAGGAGGTGACCAGCTGGCTGATGGACAATGCCGTGCCGGAGTACTGTGAGCCCCTGAAGAGCTTCACCGGGCGGGACCTCATCAACCTGACGGAGGAGGATTTCAAGAAATCCCCTCTGTCCCGGGTGTCTTCCGACAGCGGCCAGCGGCTGCTGAACATGATCGAGGGGCTGAAGATGGCTCACCACATGGAGGCTCACAAGAACGGCCACGCCAACGGGCACGTCCGCGCCGGCGACCCCGCGCGCCAGAACGGCTTTGGCGCCGCGCTCAAGCTCAACGGGGTCCCCAACGGGTTCAAGAAGGAGATGATCAAGATCCCCATGCCGGAGCCGGAGCGCTCGCAGTATCCCATGGAGTGGGGCAAGACTTTCCTGGCTTTTATTTATGCACTTCTTTGTTTTGTCTTCACCACGGTGACTATCTCGGTGGTTCATGAACGAGTGCCTCCCAAGGAGGTGCAGCCTCCCCTCCCAGATGCATTTTTTGATCGTTTTGATCGGGTGCAATGGGCTTTTTCTATTTGTGAAATCAACGGCATGATCCTTGTAGGACTGTGGTTTGTTCAGTGGCTGCTCTTAAAATACAAGTAAGTAAAACCTTTTCAAAACTTGAGTGCTTCTGACAGCTTTTGGAGGGCAGCTTTTGGACACAGTGTCAAGCTGCACCAAGGGAAATTTAGGTTGGATGTTAGGAAAAAGTTTTTTACTGCAAGAGTGGTAAAATTCTGGAATTGTCTGCCTGGGGAGGTGGGGGAATCACCATCCCTGGATGTGATTAAAAAACGATTGGATGTGGCACTCAGTGCCATGGTTTAGTTGAGGTGGTGTTAGGGCATGGGTCGGACTCGGTGATCTTGAAGGTCTCTTCCAACCTGGTGATTCTGGGATTCTGTGGTGCTGGTTTGCATCCAAACAAAATGAAGCTCCTTGTGACCTTGGCTTTCAAAGCTGAGATAGATATCATACAGTGTGAGCTGCTGTGCAGAAGGCAGAAATCCAAATGTTCCCTAAGAAACTAAGCAATGCCTCTGCTCGCGTTTGCCTGCACAGTTAACTTGAAACTTTTTCATGTGTGAAAAGCCATGGATTGGGTGAAATTATATTCTGAACTCACTGTTTGTTCGGAGGGAGCCCAGCTCACGCTCTTGAGAGGGCAGCTGTGAACCAGGATCCAAGGGAATGGCTGGAGCTGGGCCAGGGCAGGCTCAGGCTGATCAGGAGATCAGGGAAAGGTTCTTCCCCCGGAGGGTGCTGGGCACTGCCCAGGCTCCCCAGGGAATGGGCACGGCCCCGAGGCTGCCAGAGCTCCAGGAGCGTTTGGGCAGCGCTGCCAGGGATGCCCAGGGTGGGGCTGTTGGGGTGTCTGGGCAGGGCCAGGAGCTGGATCCATGATCCCTGTGGGACCCTTCCAGTTCAGCACATTCCATGGTTTTAAACCCAAGGGAAACAGCTAGAGGAGGTGGTGTGGGATTGCCCTCAAGAAGGAGGTGCAGGTTAACAGGACCATGCCAGGAATCAAACACCCTGTGGTGGAGCTGAGCAGAGCCTGTAGGTGAAGAGCAGCAGAACCCTTGGAAATGTTGAAGCAGTGAGATGTGGGTTGAGTTGATGATAATGTATGTGTGTTGGTGTCACTGGCAGATGTGAAGGCTCCTCCCACTACCCTGTCCCTGTTTGCTTTGGTGTGTTCGTTTTTATTTATGTTATAGAATCACAGAATGTTTGGGGTTGGAAGGGACCCTAAAGATCATCCCATTCCAACCCCCTGCCATGGGAAGTCCCCTTTTCTGGTGTTAGGGGAAGATGTCACGGAGTCACAGAGCAAGGTCAGTGTATGCACCGATCATGGAATATTTTGAAGACCAAAATTCCTCTTTTCTATCTGTGAGCAGAGGGATCAAAGCCCGAGAGGCCCAAGCTGTGGCTGAGCAGCAGAAAGGGAAGAGCAGGAGAGGTGCTGGCAGGAACAGGAGCCCAGCGAGGCGGCTTTATCTGGAGGAGCTCGTTCTTGTGGCTTTGGATGGTGCACACCAAAGGGGTGGTGACTGTGCCACAGAAAGAGCTGAATCTCTTTTGTGGTGTGGGTTATCCCCTCCATTTGAAACTTCTTTCAGGAATAAAGGGAGGGCATTGGGCAGGGTGGACCTTCCTCACTTCTGCTTCCTCATCCCTGGGAGTGCCCAAGGCCAGGTTGGACATTGGGGCTTGGAGCAGCCTGGGACAGTGGAAAGGGTGGACAAGGCAGGGGTGGCACTGGACGGGCTTTGAGGTCCCTTCTAATGCAAACATTCTGTGATTCCATGATCCTGACGCTGTCCATGGCATGGGGTTGGGCTGGTGTCTCTTCAGAAGGCAGGAGCAGGTCTGGGCTGGGCACCCTGGAGTTTCCACAGGGAGCTCGAGGAAGCTGCTGAGGCAGATTAACTTCTCTGGGAAGCATTCCCAGATGCTGTGGGAGAAGTACAACGCCGGGGTTGGCCGTGAGGTTCCCTCATGGGACTGAAGGAGCAGTGCGCTCCCTGCTGAGGTCTGCAGGGCTGGAATGGAGTTCTCTGGGCCAGGAATAAGGGTGGAGATTGTACTCGCTGGCCGGCTCTGAGTCTCACACACACACAACTCCTCTGGAGAAGGGGAAATAGGAGGCTTCTCACATTTATTTTTTCTTTATATTACAGTGCAGAGCTCTCTCAGACTTTTCCTAAGGTAAAATATGCCAAATCCAGCTAAATCAAGTGGTAATTTTAATTAAAAAAAGAAGTTCAGTGCTCCATAAAGTGCTGGCACTTCTTTGGTCTCTCAAAATACCATGCTGCTCAGTCTTTAATCCCTACTCCTCCATTTGCCTTTATGTTACAAGGAAAAAAGCAGGTTCATGTCTGGTTCTAAAAGCCACAAGCGTGAGATCTGAGAGGAAGAACTCTGCACAGGAAAACCCCTGCCCCACTGGAATGGTGCCCTCCACACTTAAATTTCAGTCCGTTGAGCAACATTAATAATTCTTAACTTGCAGCTTTGTCCATTTTTACACCAGGAGAGGGAAGAGAAAAATCTGGAATACTGTGTTACAGCAGTAAGCACTCCAGTGCAAAATGTGTTTACCCTGCAAGAGTTGAAGCTTTCCTGATAAACCAAGGCACTCAAGGTGCTACTGGCCTGGCACTCCTCCGAGAGCAGAGCACTCCACTTTAATAACTCCGCCAAAAGCAGAAAATTTAAATTTAAAAGAAAGAAATTTTAAAAGAAAAAAATTAAAAGATGGCCAATTTTGAGTCTTGAAAGAGGTCAGCTTGATAGGAATATTATTTTTTTAAAAGTGAGCAGAATAGCAGCAGATGAATTCCAGTGCCTGAAAGGGGAACCTCCAAGAAAGAAGGAGAGAGACTCTTTAGAAGGGCCTGGAGTGAGAGGACACAGGGAATGGCTTCCCAGTGCCAGAGGGCAGGGATGGATGGGATATTGGGAAGGAATTGTTCCCTGGGAGGGTGGGCAGGCCCTAGCACAGGGTGCCCAGAGCAGCTGTGGCTGCCCCTGGATCCCTGGCAGTGCCCAAGGCCAGGTTGGACACTGGGGCTTGGAGCAGCCTGGGACAGTGGAAGGTGTCCCTGCCCATGGCAGGGGTGGCACTGGATGGGCTTTGAGGTTCCTTCCGATCCAGTCTGTTCTTGGAGTCTGTGAATGCCAGAACCTGCAGCTTGAAATGGCCATAACTGCAAATAATGATGATTTAAAATGAACCCAAACCCACAGGGTCTGTAACCAGTGGAACACAAAGGGTGATTAACTGCTGTAATTGGATTTACCCCTGATTTTTGTAACCCCAGCATTGATCTCTCCTCAGGATCTCTCCAGAGGCTGCCCCTGTCCTGGTGGATGTGTCAGGAGGGGTTTAATTGTCTTTCTTTTAGGTGTTTTTAGCTGTTACCCCGGTGGGGCAGTTTTGGGGCTGGCTGTCTCTCCTGAGCCCATCCTCTACCCCGGGTGCTCTTGCTGGTTTTGCAGAAGCACCTCACAGTACCCGAAATCTGCATCTGCCCTCTCTGTGAACATCAGCCCTCACTAATAAATATCTCTGCAGCTGTGGCTGCTGAGTGGCTTCCCTACAAACAGCCTGTCCTGCAGCCAGAGCAGCTCTGCATTTTTATTTGGGAGCTTTCCTTGCCGATGTGAATTGCTTCCTTTATAATGCTGCTCAGGAAAGATGTATTCTCTCGCTCCTCTGGGTTGTACAGGAGACCCTTTGTAATCACTGAACTGTGTGTCAGCTGAAATAAACCTACTCCTTTTCATCTTAGAATGAAAATGCTGTAACTTTATCTCCTGCCTCGAATAGGAAATTAGTGACGGCCACAGCTAATGGAGGGGTGTGGGGCATAAATCCTCTTTAATGTCCTCAGCACCCAATCTGCCCAGACTTTTGCGTCCTAATCCTTAGATTTCCTGTAATCACTTCCCTGGGCAGTGTGAGTTCAGTTGCTCCCGTGTTGCTGGCCTGGAAGGCGTGGGAATACTTGTGGAGTAGTTCAGCATTCCCAGGTGTAAGCCGATAGTGTCACGAGTTTCCAAAGCATCGGGAGAAAACAGCTGGTGGTTTGTTTTATTTACCTTTGTGGATTCTGTTTGCCTTGAGTGACCTCCTTACTTTTGCCTGTTTTTTCTCGCTGCCAGGTCTATAATTAGCAGAAGATTTTTCTGTATAGTTGGCACACTATACCTGTACCGGTGTATTACCATGTATGTGACTACGCTCCCAGTACCTGGAATGCATTTCAAGTGTTCTCCAAAGGTAAACTCCTTCTGGCTGCCTTGCCATGCTTTAACCTACGTGTTTCCCCCTCGCCCTGCTGTTCCCAAAACTGCTTTCTCAAGAAGTGTTTCTGGGGGGGGGGGGNCAGGGTGCCCAGAGCAGCTGTGGCTGCCCCTGGATCCCTGGCAGTGTCCAAGGCCAGGCTGGACATTGGGGCTTGGAGCAGCCTGGGACAGTGGGAGGTGTCCCTGCCCATGGCAGGGGTGGGGTGAGATGAGCTTTAAGCCCAAACCAGCCCAAACCATTTGATGATTTTAATTTGAGAGTGCTGGTTTGTTGTGACAGGGACATCCTTCTGCAGCTCTCTGGCTGCCCTCTCAGTGGAGGTGTTGACAGGTGCTGTGGGGCAGTGCAGGAATTCCCACCCTTTTCAAAGCACTGAGTTACCCAGTTTCTGTGGCATTTTCAACTCATTTGCATGATCAGCGTGTTCCTGTCCCCACTGAAGCAGTTGAAGGTGTGCAACCTGTGCCAGATGTGAGTCACCGATTTCTAAAGAAACACACACCTCGCTGTGTCAGATGCAGATGTGATTCGTGGTTGAAAAGGGCCCAAAGAGACTTTCCTAAGGCTGTCTCCTGCCCATATTTTTGCAATTCTGTTAGCACAGGGACTTCTCACCTCCTCCCCAATCTAGCACTGCATCTGAGAGATAAATTGGGCTTGTGAAAGCCGTGGCTGAAACCAGGCTACTGGGACAGAAGTGCTTGGGCAAGACCCTTGTGGTCAGCCTGGAAGGGTAATTCGTGTGCTCAGGGTGGAGATGGGACAGGGCTGGTCACCCCAGCATTGCTGGAACCCTGGTCCTCACTGCAGTTTCTGGGGCTGGCCGTGCTGTCACTCAGTTGAAGCAGGAGAAAGGGCAGAAGCACAGCCATAAATCAGGTGGCAGGTTGTAAAACCCGTGATGTACAGGCAGTAAAATCCTGCTCGGATGTGATCCATGTGCTGTCGCTGTTTAGGTGAGGATTGGCACATCCAAATGAAGCCAAAATGCTTTGGTTCCTCGGGGAAGTCCAGCCAGGGTTTGCCAAGGCAGAGCCTTTGTGGCGTTTGGAGGGATTTTGGAAAGAGAAGTGAGTGGGAGAGGAGTCAGCACTGTGTGTGAGCAGTCTGCTGCTAGGAAATGAAAGCAGAAAGGACACAGGTATTTATGGGCTGAAGTGAATAAATCTGCCGGTTTTGGGAATTTACGGCATTGGCAAATCCTTCTCATTACTCAAGCAGCGACAAGCTGAGGGCCCTGATAAGATTAAGGATAAAGCTGCGTTTTCTTGAAAGCTCTAAATGTGCTGGTGGGAAAAGAATAACCTCTCAACACCTTATTGAGTTCTGTGTGTGTGATTGTGAAAAGTGGGCTTTGGGGAGCAGTTTAGTGTTTGTGAACAACTGTTAGCAGGAAATGTTTAATTCCTGCAAAGAACTTGCTCAAGTCTGTCAGAAATTAATTTCTGCTTCTTAAAGCAAGGCCAAGCTTTAAAATGAAAGCATAATGGCCAGCCTGGGGAATCTGTGTTTCCTTCTGACAGTTCACTGGTTTCCATGGATTTTCAAACATCATAAAATGAGGTGAGGATGCAGCCCACATGTGCATTGATCCATTAGTCCTCTGCTGGTCCCTGCTTCCCGATGGGTCCCAGAGGGTCTCCACACATCCTGGTTGTCCCATGCCGTACATTTTTTGTGGATTTGTTTCATATTTGGGCTTAGCTTAGAGCTGGGAGCAGCAAAAGTCTTGGGCAGTGCCAGCTGCCCTCGGTCACTCAGGAGAGGGAGCAGCGTGTCCTCACAGGAAGGACTTGGTTTGCTTGGATTTCCTTGGGCAAACTAAAGTTTTTTCAGGAATGCTGTGAACCAGTGCCATGGGTTGGGAGTGGGGCAGAGCAGATCCAGTGGGTGTGGAGGGAGATCCCTGTTTGGGCTGCTGTGGATTCACAGCACAAGTCTGGCACCGTGCTCTGGCAGACACCACAGATGTTTCTGTTGGAATGGGAAGTGGAAAGAAATAATCTTGCAGACTTTTCCAAGGCCTTAGGGTTTGGAGTGAGATGCTCTTCTGTTCATCAGATCCTGTTTTGGCAGCTGGCTGTAGAGCCTGGGCAGTTCCTCCTGGTTTCTGTTGGATGATCACCAGTAGGGCCTGCGCTGTTACCAACAACGTGAACCAAGTTAAACCTCATTTATTTTGGAGTGTGCTGCCTCTTGAACAGAAGGAAAATCTCACCTGAGCACCAGCTACAAGAGGTGCAAAGCATCAAAACACGTGTGTCTCATTTCCAGTCTTTTTCCTGCTAGAAATGTGCTGCCAGCTCTTGGGAAAGGCTGTGGATTTATCTGGTGATTGATCTTGGGGATCAAAGCAGAAAGGGAGAAGAACTGAAAGGCTAAATTGCTGCTTGAAACCATTGCTCTGAGCTGTGATATTTTACTGTGCTTTTGTGTTTTGCTCTTCCACCAGCTCTTTGGAGACTGGGAGTCTCACCTGCGAAGGATAATGAAGTTGATTGCTGGCGGAGGCTTGTCCATCACGGGCTCCCACAACATGTGTGGGGACTACCTGTACAGCGGCCACACCGTTATCCTCACCCTCACCTACCTGTTCATCAAAGAGTGTGAGTGCCCTGCTGTTCAATTCCTTCCTGACTGAGGAGTTCCTGTTGTGCTCACTGGTGAACACACTTGGAGTTAAAATACCTGTGTTTCCCACCGCGAGAGGAAATGGCCTCAGGCTGCACCAAAAGTTGGATACCAGGGAAGAATTCTTCACCAGAGGGGTTATAATGGTTTGGATTGGAAGGGACCTTAAAGCCCATCTCATCCCACCCCCTGCCACGGGTAGGGACACCTTCCACTGTCCCAGGCTGCTCCAAGCCTCAGTGTCCAGCCTGGCCTTGGACACTGCCAGGGATCCAGGGGCAGCCACAGCTTCTCTGGGCACCCTGTGCCAGGGCCTGCCCACCCTGCCAGGGAACAATTCCTTTCCAATATCCCATCTAAACACAAACAGGTTAATTTGACTGGCCAGGGTATATTATATCTTTCTCATGAGAAAGATTTCATAGCCTTTCTAATTTCCAAGGATCTCATTACCCTGAGTACAATTTTAAGTTACACCTTAAGAGAGTGATACTTGTTTTGTGATCTCAGCATTCCTGCCCTTAATCTCAGCACAGGCATCTCTGTGTCAGCCAGGATTGCAGTCCATGACCTCTGCTAATCACAGCAGCAGTCCTGATAAGGCTCCACTTTGAAGTAACCCCTGCCTGTGCTTCTTTGCAGATTCCCCACGGCGACTCTGGTGGTACCACTGGCTCTGCTGGGCGCTCAGCATGGTGGGGATGTTCTGCATCCTCCTTGCTCATGACCACTACACTGTGGACGTGGTGGTGGCTTACTACATCACTACAAGGCTATTCTGGTGGTACCACACAATGGCCAACCAGCAAGTGAGTGCCTCCCGGTCCTTGGATGCTCCTGCTGTAGTCTGGTTTGGAGGGGGGAATATCCAGGCTCACCCGTGTCCTGTGGAGAGTCCCTCTCTTCCCCTCGCTGTTGGGTTTCTAGGGGAGAAAGAGGCATCATTAATTGGGTTCTTCTTGTGTCTGGTCCACAAAAATATGGGACGGTCTTCCCAAAGGCAGGCAAGGCTCTGCTTCCCCTGGGTAACCTCAGTCTTTGAAATCCTTCTGAACTGGGGCCAGGTGGCCACATTTGTGAAAGAACAACAAACCACTGAGATTCTTTTGCCTTGGGTTTTTTTTGTTTGGTTGTTGAGGCCAGCTGGGGTTTTCTTGTGTTCTGTGGCTTGTGACACAGGTCTCTTGAGGAATAGTAGGAGGCCTCGCTAAAAATGAACCGGTTTTTGAAAGTGTTTCCAAGGCATGGCAAGTTCTCCTGGCTAGTGAACTGGAGCAGTCAGGGAGGAGCTGACAATGCTGAAAAAGTGAAACCTCCCCTGCTGGGCCAGGGCAGGCTCAGGCCAGAGATCAGGGAAAGGTTCTTCCCCCAGAGGGTGCTGGGCACTGCCCAGGCTCCCCAGGGAATGGGCACGGCCCCGAGGCTGCCAGAGCTCCAGGAGCGTTTGGGCAGCACTGCCAGGGATGCCCAGGGTGGGGCCGTTGGGGTGTCTGGGCAGGGCCAGGAGCTGGATCCATGATCCCTGTGGGTCCCTTCCAGTTGTCAGTGTTCCATGATTCTGTGAGAGAAAACACACAAGTCTTTCCCACGGATAGCGGGCAAGGGAGTTAAGAGACATTTTTAGGTCTGTAACAGCGTATTGGTGTCCTGATATTTTCTGTGCTCGTGGTCAGAGATCTTTTGCTCATCTGTGGCATACGCTGTTAATTATGTTTAATAAAGACCCACTGCAAGGGTAGGAGACGAGTTAATATTGTGACAGTGCAGATTTTTAGCTCCTATCACAGAACCATCACGGAATGGCCTGGGCTGGAAGGGGCCTTAAAGATCATCAGGCTCCAGCCCCCTGCAGGCCCTGTAGCTGCCAGCTCGTTATTGCACTGGTTTGGTGCTGCTTGAAGCAGTAGGGCACAGCCAAGCCCTGTGGTGCATTTCCACCCCAAATGCCCAAGTGCAAACGAGGTGCCCTTTGGTGGTTGGTCAGTTTGGGAGGCACTGTGCTCCGCAGGAGTCTGTGCCCACACTCTGCAGCTCCTGTCACACAGCCCCAGAGGATTCCACGCTTTGACTCTGCTCCTGGGCGCTCAGAACAGGTCTGCTGAGTGGCTGTGCTTCCAGGCTGGAAGTGCTGGAGTCAGGATGGCCCTGAGGCCTGCTGAGGACTTGCTTCAGCAGAGCCCTTGGTGTGGAAACATTTCTGTTCTGCTGCCTGATGTGACTCAGGAGGTGGCTCAACACTGCTTCCCTGAGCTGCCAGGATGTTGGGAAAAGGCCAGTCCCTGGATCCTTCCCTGAGCACACACTGTTGTGCTCTTCTCTCCTTCCTCATGCCGGGGCCTGTGCCTGGCCTTAAAATAAAGAGCAACAGTGGATTTATGTGACACGTGAGCTTGACATGGAGATTAAGCTCAGTGTACAAGCTCTGTGCTTGTATATTCCCTTTGGGTGGGTGGATACAGGGATCCCTGGCTCTGCCATGGAAAATAGGCAGCAGGGGTGTTGGGTAATTCCTCGGGGCCTGCCCACTCCTTGTGTCTGAGCTGGGACTTGCTCATGGTTGAGAGAAGCAGAGGGTGGGTGGGAGCAGTCTGGGAGCGTGTGGAGGGCAGGGCAGGGTTCTGACCTCCTCCAGATGGGTTGGGATGTGCCCTGCTCATGGCTCCGCAGGTGCACAGCCAGGCTCCAAAGTGATTCCCAAGCTACATGGAATTTCAGAGGCGCTTACGGAACAGCCATGCTTTGGGATGGTGTTTTCATTCCCAAGGGAGAGGAGACATCAGTCTTCGGGCCATTCATTCTTTCCTGTGGGCCCATCAAACAACTGAGGTCCTGTAGACAGGGGTGAGCAACGTTTGGTGTGTGCAGGGAAGCTGGGAGCTGTTTGGGAGGTGAGATTTTGGGAGCAGCAGGAAGCAGGACAGCAGCGATGAACGGCCACGAGCAAAGTCGTGCGAATAAATGAGCTGCCGTTGGGTAACGCTCCTTTCTGTCCTTGTCTCCCTGCAGGTGCTAAAAGAAGCTTCCCAAACTAACCTCCTTGCAAGGGTCTGGTGGTACAAGCCCTTCCAGTACTTCGAGAAGAATGTCCAAGGAATTGTACCTCGCTCCTACCACTGGCCCCTGCGGTGTCCGGCGCTGGCGCGGGGCCGGCAGGTCAAGTACAGCCGCCTGGTGAGTGACACGTAACAGCGTCACCCCAGCCCGGGAAAGGACCTGTCCCAAGTGCTCACAACTCCAAGAGAAGATGCCATAAACAAAAATCCACCGCTCCCTAACCCTTTCTTTAGCAGCTCCCTGGACCTGACCTGTTCAGTTACCTGGTAAGCACTGTGATCTTTTTTTCTCTCCAAAGGATCTGCGTTGGACAACAATAAAGAGAATTTAACTTATCATGCACTGTTATACATTTCTTGTTGATAGAGTTGGGATTTGCATTTGCCCATCACCATGTTCCTTTGTATATGATGCGACAACATAAATGAAAAGCTTTTATATCATAAGTTCTGGTCTTTCCAGTCACGTCTGGGAACAAAGCATATTATTTTCTTGGGAAAACATACTTTTCATATCTCTTGCCCCAAAGATTGGGCTGTAAGCCATTTTCTAGCAAATGACTATATGAAGGTTTCTAAATACCTGCCTTGGGTGAAATCAAGAAATCTTTCTACCTGTTGCACCGCGCTATGAATAAGATGATAGACACAGAAAGGTTTGGTAAATCCTGATTTTGTAGAATCTGTAGTGACTGACTGTGTCAAAAAAGTGCAAAAAAAAGAAAACAAAACAAACAAACAAAAAAACACACAAAAAAAAAGAGAAAAAAATGTAAAGTGATTTTCTAAGTATTTCCTAACTTTATTTTTCAAAATGTGTATAAAACAAAATTAAATTTAAAAAAGATTTTTACATGTCAGAGAATAGAGAGTTAAAAAATTTAAAGAAAATGCTTCTTGGGAGAGAGAGAGATTTGTCTATGTTTCTAGTGCCTTTCTTGTCTTGATTGTATGGTCAGTAGGCAGTCTTAAATGTTTTTATTTAAAATAAAGTATTCCATGAAAGCAGAATTATATATACTGTATAATTACTAATTTTTGCATTTATAGCTAAATTAAACTGGAAATTTGCTTATAATGTTGAAATTGCCACGTGTAGGGAAAAACCTCCCACCCCACCAAATAAAAAGGGTCCGACCTTGCTCACACATTGTGGGCAGGTCAAGCTAAAAAAGTATCTCTTTATTGTCTACTTCGTAGCTGGATTTTAAAAAGCAAAACAGCCATGATTTCCTGTTTTTTAAGAATTTTACAAATGATCACTGAGTGAACTACGAATGGTTTCTCCATCCCCTATCGAAGTGTTGTTGAAAAACAACAAAGATTATCTATTTCTTTAAAATATTTGTGCAGAAACTGCATGTAATTCTAAGTTTTCACTCCTACCATACATACTGTATGTTTGGGGAAGTCTCCTATCCTAAACTTGCCAATGTGCAGAACAAAAAATAGTTTTTTTAAAAAAGAATGAAGAAGAGAAAAATATATATATAAATATATATATATCCATTCTGTATTTTACGTGAAGCAGAGTTATCTTCTGTAGGTTTTTTGTGTATTCACAAGGTGATATTTGTATTGTAAAACAACAATGGTGAAGGAAAATAAAAAAGGCTTTTGAAAAATGTAGTTTCCTTTATCTTCTTAATATTCAGTTGAAATTTAAAGCTGGGTTTATTCTTGCAAACCTTGCCTTTAAGTTGTTGTTATTGCACTGTAGGCCATCCGATGTGGACTGTATGGAAACTGCATTGATGTGGAATTGCTGTTGGGCAAAACAGTGCCTTATCTGAAATAAATGCTATGCAATCGATGAGTGCGAGCGGGTGGGAGGAGCCTTCCTGGGAGCCATCTCCAGGCCTTGAAAAATCTACCCCGAACTGCTGGGACACAGCACAGGGCAGGGTGGGCATCCCTTCCCCCAGGAGCTGCCAGTCCTGGCCCCTGGACAGCAGGGGGAAAAAAAAAAAAAAAAGGAAAAGAGAAGCCAATTTCTGTGCGTCTGTGGTGGTGAAAGTGTCATTTCTTCCTTCTTTTCTGTTATTTTGGGGATGCTTTATCTCCACTTCTCTTCCTTGTTCCTCAGCCTGGGCCAAAACCTGCCCCGGAGAGCTGGTGGGGTGTTGCTTGGGATGCTGAACCAAGAGCAGCCCGTTCCTTATCAGTTCTCTGCCTCCGGGAAGGGAGGGAGGGAGGGAGGGAGGGACGCTCCTGGTACGCACCGGGCCACCCGTGTCCCCCAGCCCCNAGGAGGGAGGGGGTTCCTTGGCCAAACCCTTTGCAACAGCATCTGCAGAGCCGGGTGGGAATTCAGGGCTCAGCTCTGCCTTCAGTTCACAGCTTTGCCTTGGCAACTTTGGGGTTAAAAGTCGGTTTTTAAACAGCCCAACCCCACCCCGAGCTGATTTTTGAGAGAGTTCAGGCTCCCAGAGTAAGCCGAGGAGTAGATTTTTCAAGACCTGGCATCACGCACATCCGAACCATTGACATAAGTAAATGTATGGATATATATGCACATGACATTAAATGGAATCTGCTGAATCCTGCCTTGTGGTGTCTGACTTCCTGCACGGCTCTGCCTCCACACGGCCCCACCCGTGCCACAGCAGGGCTGCTGCCTCGGGAAGGGAGCCTGGGAATGGGGGACAGAGGGCTCAGGGCCCGGGGGTGGATTTGGGACAGAACTGCTGTGCAGTGGCTCAATCCAGCCCGTGGAGTTTGGGCTGCCTTGTTCTCCTCCCCAGGGAGCATCTGCCTGGCGGCTCCCGGCTGCCTGGGATGGGACATGGCCCGGGGTCAGGGCGACCTTCAGCATTGTGCTGATAGCCAGAATCCCACATTTCCCCCTGCATTTCCCCCAGACCTCAGGTAAGAGCCATCTACAGCCATCCCTCAGCCTCTGCTGTCCGGAGAGCGCAGCCGGGGGGTGCTGGGGCTCCTCTGCCATCGCTGGACACCACACTTGGCCTGTGAGCTCTGTGTTCCTGGGCTGAGATCCTCGGGTGACTTCCAGGGACAATCCTGTCCCAGTTAGAGGCTGAACCACCACCGAAGTGATTCCCTTGCCCTGGGCACTGGTGAGTTGTTGCCTCTCCCTTGGGTAGGGAAGCTCCTGCTGCTCCTGCTTTGCTTGGTGCCTGTCAGAGAGGTGAGCACAGCAAACCACGGGTCTGTAAAAGCTGGAATGCAGCGTTATGCTGCCTCAATCCAGCAGAACTTGTGGATCTCCCCACGCTGTGCCTGTAAAACCGTCCTCTGTGGCCTCCAGCCGAGCGTTGGGGGTGTCTGTGGAGGACAGGCGGGAGCCTGGTTTGTGTGTGGAGGGGCAAACCTGGACATTCCAGAGCAGGCGCCAGGAGGCTGAAATTGGGAACAGGGGTCTCCACCAGGAAAGGCTGGAAAAGGACAGTTCAAGGTGGAGAAAGACCTGGGCAAACCAGGGTCTTGCTGGGAGGGTGGGCATTGATGCTGCCGAGATCCCTCTGGATTTAGCCTTTGGTGCTGCCACATGGGGAAGGTTTGAAACCCATAAAATACAGGGATGGGAGGCATTTGAGGAGCGTGAACCAAGCAAGGGCAGCGATCCCTTTGCTTTCCCGTACTCTGGAAAGAGCAATCCCATCACCTTCCCCCTCCTGCTTTTCCTCGGGACACAGCTCAGTGCTCATTCTGTCCCCGGTGCCAGCGGATCAGAGCGCTGCCCGAAGAGCAGCCACAGGTTCCTGCTTTGGCAACTTTCCCCATGCAACTCAGCAGATGCTGGCCACAAATATTTGCCAGAAGGATCTGTGGTTTATTTCTGCATCCTCTCAGTGCCTCTCCTGCCCCTGGCTGTCTGTGGGATTTGGGCACGACACCCTTTGCACATCCCTTGTTTAAATAAATAAACATTTGGACACCACTCTCAGGCACATGATGGGATTATTGGGAGTGTCCTGTGCAGGCCCAGGCGTTGGATTTTGATGGGTCCCTGTGGGTCAGGATATTCTGTGATTCCAAGATGATGGAAGAAGCAGGTCTTGCAAGGTTTGGGAGCAGGCAGGGCTCCCATAACTTGGCTGCAGATGGTTTTCAGCAGCAGCAGCAGCAGCTCGGCCCCTGCTGGCACGGGTGGGCACAGAGCAGCCCACTTTGTTCATTCTCTGACCATTTTTCCCCCCCAAAAAAACCCAGTGGGATTTAATTTGGCTCTGCCCAATTCTGCATTGCTGTTTTTGGGTCTTGAGAAGGTTTTCCTAGTTTTGTGGCAGAGCTCTTGAGTTTGGCACGTGCTGCTTGGCTCTTCCTGGGAGCGATGCTTCCCTGGGCTCTCCCACATCCCAGGGAAGTGCCCTGGCCCTGGGGCTGCTGCTGCTGCTGCTTCAGATGAGGGGATGGCAAAATACTCTCCATTTGTGGTGAAGCTTTAACCCATTTGCCTTTAACCTCTGGGTCGATTTAAGGCACATCGCCTGGGGAGTTTTGGGGTGTGCACGTGCCTGGATGTCAATTATTAGCAGCAAAAAGTCACCGTGACTTGGTTGTCCAGAAGGGCAGGAGGGTTCTTGCTCGTGAGGTGAGGCAAGGCAAGGGAGGGTGGGGAAGGAAAGGCCAGGCACTCCAGGACAGCACTTTAATTATATTTGCTGGGTATCCCTTCAGTTCAGCTGCCCCTCGGTGATCTGTGCAGGACTTTTGAGCTCAGCAATTGGCAATTGCTGCAATTTTCTTACCTTTGCATTCAACCTGCCCTTCCTAAACTCTCCATGCGTGCTCCCAGCTGTGTTTTCCAGCAGGAAAAGTCACTGTTTGCCACCACAAGTAAGTCTGATCCCAGTTCCAGCTGCTGCTTGGAGTAAGGGTGTGTGTTTTGACCAGAAAAGGTGGGGAAGAAATTCCATGTGGTGCTGCCTAAAGCAGCCCTGCTGTGCCCTTGCCAAAGCCTGGCAGGGTTCTTGCTGACAGCTCTGTGCAAACACTTTATCTCCTGCCATCGTGAGCCCAGCTGAAAGGACTTTGGCCGTTCTTGGGTAAATAAACAACCTTATGTAAGAGGCCTCTTAATTGCTGTGCAGGCTCTGGGGGCTGTGCGGGCTCTGAGGCCTCTCTCACCCAGGATCCCAGGCTTTGGGGAACATCTTGGCTCTGTACCAGCCACCTGCTTGTGCTGAGGGGATGGTTGTTCCAATTTTCTGCTCAGGACCTGGCCAGAACTTGGCAAACAGGCTGGAATTGAGGTTTCTGTCCTGCAGGGATGAGCGAGGCTGGGGCACTGGGGAATTGCCCATCGTTCCAGGTGGCTTCTCAGGAATAAAGGGATTTTTGCCCCCCAGAACACTGAAGGGTTGATGCAGGCAGTTCAGTTTCAGGCATCCTCCCAGACCTTCTCATATTAAAAAAAAAAGGGATTTTCAGTCTCTTCATTGCCCATCAGAAGAGTTTTTGTTTCAGAAGGTTTGCAGAGAAGATTGTGGCCTCCTGTGTGTTTTTAAGAGAAGAGTTTAGTTTTACCCAGCCCCAGCTTGGATGGTTTGCAGAAAGGGAGCTCTCCAAGAGGCCAGGAAATGCTGGTTTTAAAGTGAAATTTGGATGCTGTAGGGAAGGGCCACTTCTCTGAAATGATCTGGTCTTGCTCGGGAGGGACGAGGAACTGAAAAATGAGGAAAGGGAAGCAAACGCTTTGTGGGTTTGTATTTCAAAGCCCATTTTCTTAATTATTTTTTTTTCCTGTACAGAAGTGGTTTGAATCCTCTTTCTCAATGATTTGGAAGTGCAGGGTTCACTGAATAAAGAAATGCATGTTTGGCCATCTGTGTGGGGTGGTTTCCCTCCTGTCAGCTGTGCCTGATTCCCTCAGTGGATCCATCAATCCCAAAGTGGGTTTGAACACTTTTTGTGCTGAAGATGAAATTCCTGTGCTGTTTGCAGCCATGGATGTGCCCGGGGAGGTCACAGAGTGCAGCCTGGGGGTGGCAGTGATGGGGAAGAGCATTTTTTTTGGGAGGATAAAGACTGTAAAGAAAACACCACTGTCTGTAGTGTCATTGGGCACAAGATGGCACCGGGAAGAAGCTGGAGGACTCCTGGTCTTGGGAAGGAGGGTAGTCTGTGGGAACCTTTCACCTTCCTCCCATTTCCACAGGCAGGAAGGCTTTCAGAGGCATTTACCAAGCCCTTAGCACTCCTGCTGAGGTCTCTGCAGCCCAGAAAGTGCCTTTTCTGCACTAAAAAGCTCCTTGCTTCTGCAGTCCTGGGCCTGGACATGGTCACACCTCCTGGGGGGCATGGGGAGCTGTGGGACCCCAGAACCTCAAGAGGAAAACAAAATACTCCCCAAAGTATGTTTTGAGCTGTCACCCATCTCCCTTTTCCTCCTCCAGCCCCAGCAACAGGTGGTTTGTCCTTTCTGGAGTTGCGGAGCCACTTTTCCTCAGCTCTTTCCATTTTGTGGGGTGAGAGGGTGACAGGACACTCCGGCACTGTAACAACTCCTTAAAGCTCAATTTCTTCACTTTTACCATATTTGCTCCAGCAAATGCATCACCTGCAGGAAGAGCTCTTGCTCTTGCACAGCCCCCTCCTGGCTCACCCCTGTTCCCAGCACCTCTCCCATGCCAGCAGAGCAACTGCTCCATGGTTTTGTCTCCTCCAAGGCCAGCGCACCCTCTGGGACCCGACCGTTCAGGAGCATGGCACTGTCCGGGGATATCTGCCAGCCCACACGGCCGAGCAGGCTGTGTCCAGGCGCAGCAGGCTCCTCAGGAGTTGCAGGAGATAAGGTATCAGTAAATCTTGCTTCTCCCCACCAGCGGGTCCAAAAACCACAGAGCCAAAGGGCGGCGCTGAACGTGACCTTGGAGCGCTGACGCAGACGCTGCCTGGAATGCTCACCCTTGGACCAGGGATGCACCAGGGAAACGGGGATGGAAAACTGAGCCTCCTGAGAGGGGAGGGAAAATGCCAGAGGTGCTCCCAGCTTTCAACTCCCACCGCAGTGCTGGAGGGAGAAAGGGCTGTGGCTGCTGGGATCTTCCCTCCCTGCTGCACCAACATCTGAGGGTGTGGTGGGTCTGGTTGCTCTGGGGAGGAGCAAACTGCCAAAACCCTTTGGATAAAGGGGAATTTATCCAGACCTATCTGGGGCTTGAAAGGCAAACAGATGGGGAAAAAAAAAAAGCTGGGGTTTAACAAATAAAGTTTTAAATAAATAGAAATACGTTAATAAAAAGTATTTTACACTTGAAATACAATCCTGCTCTCAGGTTCTTCTAGTAGAGCGTGGACACCCTGAGGTCTGAACTTCCATGAGAATTAGGAGTCACATCCAGACGGGGAGCAGCCACCATTCCACAGGCTGGTCAAACTGTGATGAGGCAAAGAGGAGGAAAAAAAAGTCCTATTCCTGAATTCCTCGAGCACCAGAGCTGGGCAGGGCAGTCCTGGGAAGGTTACTTTGGGAGAGGGAGATGCTGTCTGCAGCTTAACATAAACACACCAGGGAAAAACCTTCCATCACCTCCCTGAGGGATTAAAACTATTGATTGGTTTCTCCTTATCTCGTGCCATGCTTGACTCAACGGGGTTACTCAGCAAGAATTTTCCAGCTGAACTTTCCA
Organism: Dicrurus megarhynchus; assembly: GCA_013399195.1. Classification (NCBI taxonomy): domain Eukaryota; kingdom Metazoa; phylum Chordata; class Aves; order Passeriformes; family Dicruridae; genus Dicrurus; species Dicrurus megarhynchus. The sequence goes on from VXAD01010613.1 coordinate 137,121, forward strand.
GCCTGGAGCAGGTCTTGAGCTGGGAGCCGCTGGGACAGGCGAGGGAACTCAGGTAAGCCCGCTGGAGATCCCCTGGGATCCCAGAGGATGAGTGTTCGTATCTTCCCGTGTTATTGGGGCAGTTTAATCAGCTGGAGGATGAGAAGTGTGAGTGTGTGTGGTGCTGATGTGTTTCAGGCTGCTGCTGGGGTCCTCTGGACAGCTCAGGGTGCCAGGCAGCCAATGCCACGCTCAGGGGATAAAAGGATTTGCTGCCACTAAAATATTTGCTCTGTGAAATTCAGCCCTGACCACGAGTGCTGTAGCAAAAGGAGCTGTTAAGAGAGGTCACCTGGAGCGAGTGGCCACCTGGCTCTCTGCTGCTGTTGTTTCTCACTGCCACCTTTCCAGGACCATAAGTGCTCATTGCAGCAGTTGTTTCCTGTGGGTTCATTGTTTCCGGGGCACATTCCCTGAGGAATAGCCTGGAGCCAGGAGCTTCACCAAAGCGCCAGGAAAAACAGGGGCTCTGCCTCATTCTTCTCTTTCTAATCCCAGAATAATCCCAGACTCACAGAGTAGGGTGGGACCTTGAAGCTGAGTTTCCTGAATTGAAGTTTATTCTGGTGACAGCATTCTCTTCTGGCGTGCTCTGAGCTTCAGCATCTCCTTCAGCCTCGCAGAGAGCACAGCATCTGGTGGAACATTGTGGGGTTTATCCCAAGGGCTCTCCAGAAGGGTCAGCAAAGTGCCCCGGGAAGCGCAGGGCTGGGAATTTGGGCGCTCTCCCTGTCCTGTCAGGCCTGGTGACAGGGAGTGGTTGCTGCCAGCAGGAGACACGTTTTTGCTGTTTTAAGATGAAAGACAAATCTCCGCTTCCCATCCTTCTCTGTGCTGCTGCCGCCTCTGACACCGCGGTGGGCACACAAGCAGCTCTCTGAGGGTGGGGTGTGTGCTCTGGCTGGGCTGTGCCCCACACTGGGATGTACCACGGGCTCCTTCCTGCACCCACAGAGCCCCCACCATGAGTGGAAAGAGGTCCAGGTGCTCCTTCTCCCGGCTGGAGGTGATCCTGATCGTGTGCCTGGTGCTGATGATCGCCCTCACCGTGGTGCTGCTGGTCCTGCACTTCCTCACCAAAGACACCGACGGCAAGTGGAGCCACCCCAGCCTCCCTTCCCCTGCCCCAGGGGGTGCCCAGGGCAGGATTGAGGTTAAAGGGGGACAGGCAGAGGTCCCCAGGCCACTGCTGAGCTGTCACCACCCCTCTGCACGTGGTCCTTTGCCCAGCCAGAGAAGCAGGAGCAGGGGATCCCACCAGGCCCTCGGGGCACGGATGCACGGCCCGGGGATGGGATGAGGTTGGCTGCAGGGGGTCCATCCCCTCCTCCCATCCTCCCTTCTCTCTCTCTGCCTGCTGCAGAGGGTCCTGGCAGCCCCTCGCTCCTGGGGTTTCACCCAGGGGTTTTACAGCCCCATCACAGCCCACCGATGCCTTCATCAAGCCCATCCCCAGGCACAGGGCGGGAGGGTGGCGGGAGCTGGACTCAGCATCTCAGCAGTGGGACCTTCCAGCTTCTAAAGTTTGGTCTCAGATTGGAGGTAGTTCACATTTGGGACTAAAAACTTCCTGTGTTTAGGCTATAACACATCAGGGTTTTGCAGAAGTGATTCCCCCATGTGTCGGAGCTCTTGGGGGAGGAGGAGGAGGAAGGGTAGTTCTGAGGGTGGCTCAGTTGACCAGCACCATTTTAAATAATGTCAGTGTGAGTGTTTCCCTTCTCCTCTGCTTCGAGTGAGAGCCCAGGAAAGGCCAGGCTGGGAAGACGGAGCATCCCCAGATCCCAAAGCCCTGCCCTGGGCGGCAGCAGCTGTCTGGGAAGGGCTGTGGGAACACAGCGAGCACACAGAAATACTCAATATTTTCCCACAGTGTTATCTGAGCCCCCAGTGATTTGTGGCTCTGGGATTTCCTGAGATGCAGATAACCTTTCTGATTTATTACGATTTGGTAGCCCTCGATGGCTTTTCTTCCATGGGTTTGTCCATCCTGGAAGGATTTCTGCACCTTCCTAGTGGCTGGGGTGAGACGTGACCTCCTTTGGGAGAACTTTTCCTCACCATTTGCCTGGAAGTCACTACCCAGAGCTGCTTTTCCCTCCTCTGAGCTTCAGCTGGCTCTGCTGGGATTTTTTTGGGGAGGACCAAGGCACCAGCACTGGACACAGGATATGCTGGATGTGCCCTTCTCTCTTCCCCAGTCCCTTCCCAGTAGCTCCTGACACGCCACCCCCTCGTTCTTACCCCTGCTGAGCTGAATGGTCTGTGGGAAGCAGCACCTGGAGCCGGTTTCTGCGTGGTGCTGGTGGGCTTGGAGGGTCTAACTGGGAACGCTGGGCTGGTCTTCCCCTCGCTGTGCATCACCCCCTGTTCGACACAGCCCAGCGACCCCTCTGGAGAACTCCCGGTCTGCTCCACCCTGTGCCACCCCAGAGGCTTCACAGCCTCAGCACGCCGACAGCCCACTGGAGATCCACGCAGAGCACTCTGCCAGAGCTCTCTGGCCTCTCTCGTCCCCGGTCCTGCTCGCTGCTGTGCCCGCTGATCTGCCCCGTGTTGTTCCTGCAGATTCCAACAACGAGGTCGCAGAAGCAGCGCGGTACTTGGTGGGTGTTGGCAGAGCTGACTGCACGGGCCCTGTGGCACAAGTCCCTCTGGTGAGCTGGGGGAATTCCTCCTGGGGTTGGGGAAATACTGATTTTTCATCCTCTGCGAGGATTTTTTTGCAGGATTTCTGGTGCAGAGCCTCTGCCTTGCCAAATGTGTGAAGTTTCTTTGAGGTCTGGTGCAACCTGGGACAATGGGAGGTGTCCCTGCCCATGGTAGGGGGTTGGAACGAGATGGGTTTAAGGTCCCTCCAACCCCAACCATTCCATGATTGTTGGAATTGCAGGGCAAGACAGAGCTGCAGCTCGGAGTTGTTGAATGAGTCCTCTGGCCCAAACCTACTCAGGAAAACACACGCAGGGGAATAAACGGCTCGATATTTATGACGGAGCTCCTCTCTTGCAGATGGGATACGCCAACCCCGACCAGGTGGGTGGGGGGCTCCTCTCGCGCCTCTACAGCCGAGCCTTCATCGTGGCAGACCCCGAGGACTCCAAACGGGTCGTGTTCGTCAGCGCCGACATCGGAATGGTGTCCCAGAGAGTGAGGCTGGAGGTACGGGGCTGGAAAGGAGGGGCTGGGTGCTTGCAGTCATCCCTACGGAGCATGGCAGCACGCTGGCTGCTTCCTTGGGGATTTCCTAGGGGAGGTGCTGTGTCGCTGCTGAGGAAGGGCATTGGACTCCTCAGCAGATGAGGCTGGGCTTTGCTCACGCTTCTCTTAGCGGGAAAATTACCAGGAGTTCATTGGAATCACGAATACATTGTAATGGTGCCTCTAAAAGTGCAGCAGAGGAGGGAGGGATGTGCTGGAGAACTGGGAGCTCCTGGGATGATCTGGGATTCACCTCAAGTTGGATATAGAGGTCTTCTACCAGATATTCCTATTTTGAGGCTCCTGCAAAGGAGCTACAGCCTCCTTGTTGTGCCAGGCAGAGAGAGGAGCGTGAGGAGGGGGATGGATGGTTGCGGTTTTTGTGAGGGCTGGCACAAATCTCCGCAGCCTTTGGGCAGGAGAAGGGGTTTTTCAGGAGCACCCCCTTCCTCCCAGGTGCTGAAGCAGCTGCAGAGCAAGTACGGGGAGCTGTACCGGCCGGACAACGTCATCCTCAGCGGCACCCACACGCACTCGGGGCCCGGAGGCTACTTCCAGTACACCCTGTTCTGGATCACCAGCAAGGGGCTCGTCAGGCCAGCCCTCAGCTCCATCGTCAATGGCATTGTGAAGGTCAGTGTCACCCAGCCCAGCGTGTGGGCACCTAACACAGCTCTGGCTGTGGTGCCCGGGGTGGCACCTCCGCGTGGCACAGCCCGACACACACTTGGAGGTGGGCTTGTGTTTGCCGGTGACAGCAGCTCAAACAGCAGGAGCTTTGGATCCTTTCTTCAGAGACAGCCGTGGGTACATTAAAAACATCATCACCATTTTCCAGAATTTTAGCTGCGTTAAGAAAAAATCCCAAACAAACAAACAAGGACCCCCAAGAAAGGGTTGGGGATGGATGGGGTTTTTCTAGATAGCCTCACGTGTGCCTGACAGCCTGATACTCCGTGTCTTGCTGCTTTGCAGAGCATAGAGATTGCCCACGAGAACATGAAGAGAGGAAGGCTCTTTATAAACAGAGGCGCCGTAGAAAACAGCCAGATCAACCGCAGCCCCTTCGCCTACCTCGAGAACCCGGAGTCCGAGCGGAGAAGGTAAAACCTTCCCAGGCAGGGGGGAGACAGAGCCCTGCAGAGAACCCCTCAGCTGGGACCACGTCCCAGCCATCTCACAGCTGCTGCTTCTGGCCATCCCAGGAGAGCCGAAAATGTGGAGCCACGACTGTGGCAGAATGAATGGTGCTGTGGCCAGCACCCCCAAAAATTAACTGCAAAGTGAGGCCTTGGAAGCTGTGGCTGCCCTCTCCAAGCATGAGGAAGTGGTCGAGGAAGTGACCTTGTGCTTTATTTAAAAAACCAAGAGTCAGAGGGCACCAAAGTGCCATCCTTGGGGCGTGAATCTGTGCTATGTCCATTCCCTGGAGGAGCAGTGCCTGAGCACAGTGACAGCCACAGCTCTTCCCTCACCTTCCCAGCTGGTGTCAGGTGCTTCTCTAAGCCCTTGGCTGTGCTCTGGTAACACCTGGAATGACCTTTTCATATCCTTGCTCAGCCCAGTGGGGATTTAACCTGGCGGAGCAACGCAGAGCACGAGCACGGCCCTGGCTCTGATGGGGTTTCCCCGCTTTGTTCCCATGCAGGTATTCATCCAACACGGATAAAGAAATGGTGGTGCTGAAGATGGTAGATGAGGATGGACATGAGCTAGGCCTTATCAGGTACTGACCACCAGGGCAGCAGGTTTTCCTCCACACCCTCGTTATTTTTTGTCACAATGAAGGTGTTCCATTTTTTCCCCTTTTTTACCTCGCTGACTCCTCCTTGTTCCTTTGAATATAAAAATCCCTGCAAAATATAATTCTCTGGGTTAGCAAAAGAGCCAGGTCTGAAGGAGCTCTTGGCGGCCCTGATAATGACAGTGACAAATTCTTGTGGCCTCAAGGCCTGGATTGTAACAGCCATGAGCCCCCCTGGTGAGGAAGGGAGAGGACAGGAACACTCTGCCCCTGCTAACCCATCCCTCAGCAGCACGAGTCTCCAGCTGCATTCTCACAAAGGAAATTCCGACAAACACATAAGATGGAGTGAGTCAATGGCCACTGTGCAGAGCGAGCAAAGCATTTTCTGTGTGTGCCTTGTGACCCCTCAGCTGGTTTGCCGTGCACCCGGTGAGCATGAACAACTCTAACCACCTGGTGAACAGCGACAACGTGGGCTATGCCTCCTACCTGTTCGAGCAGGAGAAGAACAAGGGAATGCTCCCTGGAGAGGTGGGAGTGCTCCCAGGAATGGGTGAAGCAGGGCTGGGACAGGGAGGGGTGAGGTGGGACAGCAGGGCGAACACAGAAACACGAGCACAGAGGGGAACGTTTTGTTTTATTTCCTCTCTTCCTCTACAGAAGGGAAATGGGAAGGTGTATTCCTGACTTTCCAAACTAGTAATCAGTGGCATTTATTCAGACTTTAGGAATAACTCAAATGTTTTTTTATTCAACTGTTAAAAACCGGGGAGGTCGGAGTTGCCCTGTCCCTGGAAGTGTTCAAGCCTTGAACAACCTGGAAAGTGTCCCTGTAGTCAGCTCCAATAGCTCTCACCTTGTAAATCAGTCACAGTGAAAGCCTGGAAGGAAAACCAAATCCTGTGCAAGGTGCTGCAGTGACCCATTAACATCTGATCAGCAGCGTGAGAAGCTGGGGACACACTGAGAAGAGCTGAGGTGGAAGAGGGGGAGGAGGAAACACCATGTGCCCGCCAAAGTGCTGTGAAGTTCTCCCTGAAATGGCACCACGTGCATCCAGTTCTCCCTTGCTCTTCCCACCCCAGCCCTTGGGATGTGCCTAAAGCCCCGTTCCAGCGTTCCCGGTGACTCTGGGAATAAAGCAGCGTCGCACGGGCTGACAGCAGCTGCAGGGAGGGCTGCACGGGGGCTGTGCAGCTGTCCCTGCAAGGCGCTGAAATGCTCCTCTGGCCTTGGCAGGGCTCCTTCGTGGCCGCCTTTGCCTCGTCCAACCTGGGGGATGTGTCCCCCAACACGCGGGGCCCGTTCTGCGTCAACACGGGCGAGTCGTGTGACAACCCCCAGAGCACCTGTCCCGTCGGAGGGGTGAGTGTGACCTGCCTGTCCCGCCTTCCACAGGCCCCTGTGATTGACCACTGTGCATGGAGGGGGCATTAAAATTAAAAAATCGCCTCTTTTTGGACTGTTCTGGGTGCCAGTTCCAGGAACTTGCTGCGCTTTTCCCCCTCACACACCCAATTTTCCGGTTATTCACCCCAAATTTATCTTGAGTGTAGTAACCCCGTGCCTAATTTTGATGTGGCCTGCAAGAAGCCCTCAGTTCCCACAGTTTGACAACCACCTGGCAGTGCCACGAGCTCTCCATATTCACTGATCACCAAGTGGATTTCCCCACAGGCAGCGATGTGCATGGCCACGGGGCCCGGCAATGACATGTTTGAGAGCACCAGGATTATAGGGCAGAATATCTTCCTGAAAGCAAAGGTAAGGGATATTCTGCTTGCTGAGTGTATGGGGGTGCTGCTATGACAGGAATTTGTGCTCATTTAAGCAGCTTGGTGAGCCTTGTGGGTCCCTTCCCTCAGGGTATTCCATATTCAGTATTCTATATTCTGCATTCTGTATTCTATATTCTACATTCTGTAGTCTATAGTCTATATTCTCTATTCTATATTCCATATTTTATATTCTATATTCTGTACTCTATATTCTATAGTCTATATTCCCTATTCTGTATTCTATATTCTACATTCTGTATTCTACATTCTACATTCTCTATTCTCTATTCTATATTCTATATTCTGTATCCTATATTCTACATTCTATATTCTACATTCTACATTCTCTATTCTCTATTCTATATTCTATATTTTGTATTCTATAGTCTATATTTTTTATTTTATATTCTATATTCTCTATTCTACATTCTACATTCTGTATTCTATATTGTGTACTCTATATTCTATATTCTGTATTCTCTTTTCTGTATTTTGTATTTTATAGTCTATATTCTCTATTCTACGTTCTACATTCTGTATTCTATATTGTGTACTCTATATTCTATATTCTGTATTCTCTTTTCTATATTTTGTATTTTATATTCTTATATTCTCACTATCTTGCTTAGGTGAATGTCTGTAGGTTTAAATTACTCTCAAGTTTCTTGGTTTTGTTTCTAACGGGTAAATGAGCTCTGCAAGCAGCTGTTGATGTCTCCATCTACTGCAGTCAAGAGGACCTCAGAGCCTGGAATTTGTTAGGCTCCGGACGGTGGAGGAAATCCTAATGGTAGTGAAAAATCTCCTCAGGTGTAACAGATGTGATTAGACACCTGAATTTAGACTGGACGACACATACTTTTACTTAGATCCATCATTGCAGCTGTTGTGCCATGGAAACGTTGGTTTGGGGTTTTAATCTCAATATTCCTCACGGGGATAGAATGAAGATGTCCCCCCCTACCCTCTTCCCCTCCCTCCCATTCATCTCAAAGGCATCATGATGGGAAAAATCCTCCTGGAAGAGCTCTGAGACACCACCACACACCACCCGTGGGCCAATTTGGCATCACGTTCCCAAACTGGCACAAATGGGAGGCAAAATGCGTGGCTGAAACCCCCACAGAGGATGCTCCCCTCACTCTGCTGGGCCCTGCATTCCCTTGGCCCTACAGGCTCCCTTTTATCACCTGTGGGCTCCAAAGCTACCCTGGACTGGATTTGCTGGTTCCCCTGCAGTGCGATGTGAGAGCAGTGAGTGCAAGGAGAGCTTCCGGCAGCATTTCAGGGGCAGCAGCTTGCAGGAACTGGAGAGTGTCCAGCAGAGGAGGAGGAGCAAGAGGCCTGGTGGTGGCATTTCCTTTTGTCACCGTTTCAGAGGCTCTGCCCTCACGTCACTCCAGGCTGATCGTGCCTCTGTCCCCAGTCCAAGTGTCCTGGTGTGTGCATCAAATGCTGCTGTTGTCTCTAACACCTCAGACTCCTGGCCTTCAAAGGCTGTGCCCTCAGTTCCTTCCAGGAGTGTCATTAAACCTGCAAAGCTTCTGGCAGCCTCGACCTGAGGCTGGAAAACCGTTCCCTGAAGGGCTGAGTGTGTCTAGTAAATACCCTCAGCTGTCAGGGGTGTAGTAAATCCTTGGTAGAGTCCCAGCACTTGCAGGCAGTGAGTACAGCCAAGTGCTCCTTTCTCACAGAAAACATTTTTCTGCTTGGTCCAAGGTGTGAGAAATGCCAAGAGGTGGCCACCAGGAGAAGGAAGTTGCCATCCTGGTGAAATAGGGGCATGTTTCAGCTGTGAAAGAAAAGTGTCTTCCCTCCCTGGGACAGGCAGAGCTTGCAAGGGCTCAGGGTGACAGAAACAAAGGGACTTGGGAAATACAGATCTGCTTCAACAGCTGGAAGAGGCCCCAGGAAGCTGGAATGAGGAGATTCTCCCATGGCTGTTCCTCAGCACAGCTGGGTTCCTGATCGCTTGTCCCTCAAGGATTTTTTCCCACCTGGTGTGTCCCTCAGGAGCTGTATGAAAAGGCCTCCCAGGAGGTGACAGGACCCCTGAGCTCAGCCCACCAGTGGGTGAACATGAGCGACGTGTCCGTGGAGCTCAACGCCACCCACACGGTGAGAGCGGGAGGAAATGCCCTAATCCCACAGCAGCCCTGCCACGCCCAGGAGAACTGGGTTTTCTCTCTTTTTCCTTTTCTTCCCCACTTCTGATCTAGGTTAAAACCTGTAAGCCAGCCCTGGGGCACAGCTTTGCTGCGGGGACTATTGACGGAGTGGGGGCTTTCAACTTCACCCAAGGTAATGTGGGGGCAGATCTCAACGTGGCTTTGTACGAACAGGGCGGGCACAGGGCATCCCCCAGACAGACTGGAACCCCTGGAGTCACTGCACAGCCTCCAAAGGGATGGTTTTTAGGAAGGCGGAGGAAACCCCCTCGCAGGTTTGTCTGCATCCATCAGAAAGCTTTGGGAAAAGGATATGGCCGTGCCCTGGAGGAAGGAGAGCAAGGGGATGGATGGGGAGTAGGGAGAAGAAAGAGCTGGTATGGGACTCTCCTGCTCGTTTGTTCCCATTACCCAAAGGCTGCCAGGATGGAGCTGAGATGGGCTGAAGCTCAGCCCTTCAAACCACCCCAGGAAAGGGAGGTGGTCGGAGTCCAGTGGGAAATATCCCACCCCTGGGAGCTGGGAGCGGGGAGTGTCTGTCTGAGAGCTGCTGGGGCAGCTGAGGAACAGGGTTTAAAGATGTTTCCCCCTCCAGGCTCGGTAGAAGGGGACCCGTTTTGGGATCAAATCCGGGACCAGCTGCTGGGAGAGCCATCGAACGAAACCAAAGCCTGCCACAAACCCAAGCCCATCCTCTTCAGCACGGGAGAGGTAAGGACACCCCCGTGCCCTGGGGAGTGCAGGGATCGCTGATGTGGGCTCGGATCAGCAATCCTCACGGATCCCATCCCTCACGGGGTTGTTGGGGAGCTACAGGCGGTGTCAGGTGACGAACAAGGAGGGAGCACAGGCTGCACGGGCTCTGAAGGCACGGAAAGAGAAAGCAAGGATAAAGGGTGTCCTTAGCTCACATCAGAACGAGAGGTGGGAGTTCTCCTCTTTCAGAGCATTTTTAGCGTGTATCCCAGGAGGAGAAACCAGACCTGCTGCTCTCACTAGGGCCAAAAAAAACCCCACTGAAATCCATCCTGGCCTAAGTGTCTGCCTGTGAAGCAGCCCTGAGCTGGAGGCACAGGGAAAATGCAGGAGGTGAGGGACGGCCGCCAGTGCGTGGAACTCAGCGTTGCCTCCCAGCAGCCCCTGATTCGGGACACGCTCTGCCGGCGCTCAGAGCTTCATAGCTCTGCGTGCATTTTCCATTCAGCTCCTGCCTTAGGCCATGAAAGGACCTTTCCTCTTTCCACGGTCCCACAAAATGCAGTAACTCATCATGGGGTCTTTTGGAGACTCTTCTCGTCACAACAGCAGGGATTTGCTGTACCTGGGGTGAGGGCCTCCAGCAGATCCCGCTCCCAGCAGGACCAGCAGCTGCTCATGGCATGTCCCGAAGAACTGGGGCAGCCAGCAGGGATGGGGATGCCTCTGCCAGGGATCCTGCTCATCCAGGGAAGGGCAGAGCTGCTGCCCCATTGATCCCAGCCCATCCCCATGCTCCGGGTGTGCCTTGGCGTTTGCTCTTCCCGAGCTCTCCCCACCTCCAGATGGAAATTGCTGCCCCTTTCCCCACCTGATGCTCCCTTGGCCCTGAGGCAAACGCACGCCATGCAGAGGGATCATGTCCAGGGCTCTTTAGAGCACTCAGGCGAGGCCATCTGGAGAAGGAAATTCATTGCTGCTCCTTTCACCAGCCTCCTTAAAAGCGTCCCTGCTGTCACTTGGTGTTCAATCAGCTCAGCTCCCCCAAAAGGAGGCCACAGCTCCTCCCAGCCTCCTCCTCCGTGCAGGATGGTGTTACTGAGAGGAAATGACACTTTATTCTTACACTTTAGCACATTTTAGGGATGCCCTGGCAGGCCTCCTGCTCCTGATGTGCTTCACAAGATTTGTCATTCATGTTTTGTCCGCAGGAAATTGCTCCCCAGAAAAAAAACCACCTTTTTTGGCTCACTGGAGTGGGATTTTTCATCTCCCTATCAATCCCACTTCTATCCTTTTTCCATGCAGGTGAGGGGTTTCTAGGTGCTACCCTGACCTTCTTTACCCATTTTGCCTAAAGCTGCCCCTCTGGCAACACCTTATTTAGGGGTTTTTTGCCTTACCCATAGTATTTACATGTGCCTTATGTGACTCTTACGGTCAGACATCACGTGAAGGTAAAACACCTTCTCACGTGTTTCACAAATCAATTCAATTCCATTTACAAATAAACTCACAAAACAAATTTATTTGCCTGCTTGGAAGGAAAACACCTCAGCTATGTTTTTCCTCCTAAACCAGAGTATTTCTATGCACTTTTTCCCTCCCCCTCAGATGACCTGGCCCCACCCCTGGCACCCGGACATCGTGGACGTGCAGATCGCTGCCATCGGATCCCTGGCAATCCTTGCTGTTCCCGGGGAGTTCACGTGTGTATTCCTTGGGTCTTGCTCTACCTACTGCAGCCAGATGTCATTCAAACCCCCTGAAACGCTTCTGCCTGCAGGTAGAAAGGGGAGTAGGCTCAAAATTGCCCCCAAACTCACCCTGGGAACGCTTGAGAGGCACACAGCCTTCCTGAATCCTTTTGTTTCCTACAAAATGCAGTTTTGAGGAAACCAAAGGAATTTTTTTAACTGATTCTGGTTTTGGCACCACAAACACGACAAGGAAGAATTGCACTGGCTGCTGATGGTACAATGATGCAAATTTAAATAGGATAATGATTTATCTCTATTACCTTTATTCCTACCCAGCCCTGGGGTGCCTCCAGCCCCTCCCTGGCTGTGGTGAGGCTGTGAAATGTTTTGAGGTGTTTTGGTTGAAGTTGTGCAGAAGCCTTAAGGGATGTTGGGCAGTGCTGGAGGTGCTGTGGGAATTTCTGGTGGGTGCTGCAAGTCCAGCCAGCAATTCCTGCTTCAGATCCCTGCTCTCCACAGCTCTAGGGAGGGTCAGGCTCTGCTCCCAGGGAACAGGGACAGGACAAGGGGAAACGGCCTCAGGCCAGGGCAGGCTCAGGTTGGACAGCAGCAGGAATTTCTCCATGGAAAGGATGCTCAGGCCTTGGCAGGGGCTGCCCAGGGAGCTTTGGAGTGCCCATCCCTGGAGGTGTCCAAGGAAGGGCTGGAGGTGGCACTCAGGGCTCTGGGCTGGGGACAAGGTGGGCATCGGGTACAGCTTGGGCTCCATGGGCTGGGAGGGCTTTTCCAGCCTCAGGGATCCTGGGATTCCACAATTTCTGGAGCCTGACGTTGTTGCCTCCATGCCCTAGGACCATGTCTGGACGCAGGCTGCGAGAAGCTGTTAAAAGTGTGAGTTGCTGAGGTTTCCCCAGCATCCTTCACCTCTGGAACTTCTCCTTTCCTGAGCCTCCTGGGTTTCCCTCGTCCCCTCCCAGCTGGGCTCACGGGGCTCGTGTCCCACAGATGTTTCCTTCTCCCATTTGCTTCAGACAGATTTTCCATGTGCTTCCTGGCAGGCAGGAGGAATGAATATCCTCCCAAAACACCCACCTGATCAGCTTTCAGTCCATTAAGCCAATTCCCCAGGGATCCAGGCACAACTGATGGCAGCAGGAGTTTGGCTCTGGGATGGAGGGGTTCAGCTCCTTAATCCCTACCTGGATTTTACAACATGAGAACAATTGCAAAAAAAAAAAGGCAAAAGTATTTTTTCCATTTGATTGACACATCCTGGCTGCAGCCTGGATAAAATCCCAGTCCCAGATGCCGTCTCCACAATTCACCGAGCCTTTCTTACACCTATATCCCTGATTTTTTAGGAGTATACCGACATCAGCTTCCAAAAAAACCCCTAGATTTACTGGAATGTGAGGTCATTTGTCCTCATTTTTCTTCGGGGAGTGAATATGAGATGTTAAAAAAGGCAAATTGCACTTGCAGGTTTGCATTCCTGAGCATTCCTTCCCGCCAGAACTTTGTATCCTGTCCTGGAAAATAATAAAAATAAAATAAAAATAAAAACATAAATATAAAATAATACTAATAAAAATATAATAATAATAACAACAGCAATAATAATGATGCAAACGACCATAACAATAATAAAAATATTGTAATAATAATAATAATTGTAATAAAAATAATAATAATATCAACAACAACAGTATAGCCGTGCATTAAGCAGTTGTTTCAGGGTAAGGGTTTTATTTCCTTCCTTAGGAATTTGATTCCCATGGGACACCAGGGATGAACGTTGTGATCGCAGGCCTGTGCAATGTCTACACCCACTACATCACCACCTATGAGGAATACCAGGTAAGTGTTAAAATTGGGGATTGAATCTGTCCAACTGAGTTCCGTTTTGGGCTGATAATTCATGTGAAATTATGTTGTGTTTAGAGTTCTTTGCCACAAAAATGGGCAGGGAGAACTGGGAGGGAAGGTTGGAAGAATTGGGGTTGGAAGAATCCCACCCCAAAAAGTTGGAGGGGGAGGCAAGCTGCATCATAAGCCTTTAAAAGAAGGTAAAAACTGTGATAACTGGAAGGGCAAACAGGTCCTCCCTGTTTGCAACAGGCTGGAGAACGAGGAGTAACCTGAAATTGCAGCAGAAATACTTTGGCAAGTGGCTGGGGCTGTCTCCTTATCAGAAAGGGCATAAATAACCCCAGTGCTGATCCTCAGCCGGGTGGGATGGGATGTACAAACCCCTCAGGAGCCCTCCCAACCCTCCTTTCCCAAATCTGTCCTTTCCAGGTTCAGCGATACGAGGCTGCCTCCACTATTTATGGGCCGCACACCCTTTCTGCTTACATCCAGCTGTACAGGGGCCTGGCCAAGGCTATCGCTCTGGTAAGCAGCATTTCCTACATGCCACAGGCTGCTGGGGACACCTAAATCCTGTCAGTGGCGGTGGCTGCTCCTCGGTGAGGCCACACGAGTCCTGTCCTCTCCTTTCTCTTCAGAAACCACTTTGAGAAACACTACATGGTATGAAAATAACTCCTGTAATGGGGGTCTGACACCACTTGAGAAATTCTGGGCGTTTTGCAGCTCAAAGTGTAGGAAATCGGTGCCTCCAACCTTTCAGCACAGCCCCAAGTTGCTGCTTTTCTACCAAAGGAAAAAAAATCTGCTACATTTTTGCTGTACCCAGCAGGGCCCATTGTCACTGTGGCCACGTGAATGGGCAGGAGCTGTGGGCAGGAATATCCTGGGATATTCTAGCGGCTGGATTTAGTAGAGCCCAGCAACAGGGCAGCAGGTGTCCTGCAGGCAGAGCACAGATGGAGATCCCGTGCTTTGCTTTCCCTCTCCCTTTATTATTCCTACAATCTGTGCAAGCAGAGGCTGGGAGGCAGAGCCGGAGCGGTGCTGTGCTCCCTCAGGGAATCCTGGTTATCCATGTGGATGTTTAACGAGCACATCGTCCCTCCCCCAGAATGCCACTCAGGATTTGCCCCGTGGTCCAGAGCCCCCGCTTTTCAACGTAACCAGCATGACCCTGCTGCCGTCCCTCAGTGCCGAGAGCGCACCCGCCGGTAAAACCTTTGGGGATGTGCTGGAAGAAGTGAGACCGGAGTATCAGGAGGTGAGAGCTCCAGGGAGTCACTAAAACCTGTTTGGGAAATCGTCTTTAAATTCCTACCCCTCACCCCACAGGTCCGTGGTGCCCTCAGAACAAACAGGTCTCGTCTCTCTGGTGGGCACGGTGGAGAAGGCAGGGACAGTATTCCCATGCCAATGCCACTGTGCTGAATGGGAATAAAATGGGTGAATGAAGGGGATAATAAAACTCTTCCTTCAGCACAAAGCAGATTTCCACTTCTGCTTCAAAACGAAATAGCAGTTGATTAAAGTAGGCAAATACTGTACAGCGATTCTTTACAAGCAGCAGTCAGGTCACCTTTGATGCCTCTGCTGTGGAATGTAAATGAAATGAAATCAAAGTGTCAGAAATGGTTCTGTTTTCAATGCTCAACATTTAGATAAGATGTTCAGAGCAAGGGCTTTCCTCTTGTTGCTGTCTCCAGCAGTGAGGCAGGGAGGCATTCTGAAAAATCTCCCTTATTTTCCTCCCTTTTCTACGTGCAGTGGTGGACTTTATCCAGCAGGCAGGACGAGTGGAATGGCAAGGCCCAGGACAAAACATAAATTGTCCACTGCTCTTGCAACAAGTGAAATCATAAATAATTTAAAACAGCAAAAACCCAAACACAACAAAACGCCACAGAACCAACCCACCCCCCTAAAAACATCAAACAGCCCCTTCAAAGGATGCTCTTAATGTGCTGCTCAACCTTTAATACAAATCTCAATTTCCACCCCCCAGAGAGAAGTTGCTGAAGTGACTTTTGTGGGTGCAAACCCCAGGAACTCTGCAGAGAACGCGGTAAACCTGATGGAGTGATGCTGGAATTGGGGTGGTTGGGATTAATGGATATTTGGGCAGGGTTTCTTTGCTTTGCTGGGAGACCAGAGGCAGATGTGTGCTTTGGGAATTCACACCACCAGGAAGCTTTTGGGGCAAAGAAGTGAATTTGGACTGTTTATGATCTGTTTATATTATTGAAGTTGAGCCATGTTGTGTGTTAGTCCAGGCTCTCTTTGTTGGTATCTAGGGCAAAGCTGGTCTTTAATTTCCATCCTATCAGCCTGCTTCTTCATTTTAACAAAACAAAGGAAATTAGAAAAGCTCTTAACTAATCCCATCACTCACCTTGCACAGACATTGTCACTGCCCACTCTCTTTTTACAGATAAGTACTTTGCATCATTTATCAGCCTAAATTTGGCAGTAAAAGATAACATTTTTGCCAGTAATTCCCACATTTGCCAGTAAAGCATGAGGAAGCACAGTCCCTTCCCCGCTTTGAAGTGCCACAGAAGGCGGGGACGTGCCTGTACCTTCAGTGTCTGCCCAACTCTGGTGTTTTTATTCCAGACTGAGCATCACTTCCTGACGGTGGAGAGATACTCCAACATTTCCAGCAGCTGGCGTGTGGTGCTGAATGACGCCTCCTGGGACACCAGGTGGGTGCCCTGAGCAATTCCCCTGTCCCACAGACTCCAGGGAGTCATTCCAGCCTAACCTGAAGGGCTTCATTCCAGAGCTCCCAGCCCCAGGCTGGTGTTGGCCCTGCAGGTGATGCTCTCTAGGGGAGGATCAGCCTATGTTTGGGGGGTTAATTTGGCAAAACTGGTGTTTTCCTTGGCTCCAGAATCTGGAATGGAGGCTTGTAAATTTGGGAAAGACAGGAATTACAGAAGGTTTGTGGTCCAGCTTGCTCCTAGCTTATATCCACCCATCTGTCACACCGTGAGGATGAAGAGGAAGCCAGGAGAGACTCCCAGGATAAAACTGGCCAGATTTATCGTGCAGCATAAACAGAGAACAATTTTAAACAGTTTGGAAGAAAGAAAAGTTAAGGGTACAGATGTCAGCCTTCAGGAAAAATATCCTCGGAGCAGCAAGGCTGGTGTCACCTCTCAGAGCTGTAGGTTAACCTTCATCATCTCCCTCAGAGCCAGCTGAAAAACCCCTCGTGCCCAGATGAGGTGCGGAGTTGGGAGGCTGAGCATTCTCTGTGGAGATTTGGGGTCGAGCAGAAAGGCTTTTGCTCAAGGAGTGTGTAAAAGGAAATGGGCTTTTGATGTGGAAATGGGTGCCAGAAGTCCTGAGCTCAGTAATTACAGACTTGGTGATTTTAGTGAATATTCACCCTCTTGGTTTAGCTCTGCCCCTGCACAGGGAGCACTGAGCTGACAAATGTTGCTCTCGGAGGTGATGCTCTGGGGAGCTGTAAATGTAAGAACCCATTGGTACAAATATTCTCCGTCTACAAACAGGACTGGCGACTTCTTTTTCCTGTGTTCCCAGATATTTTTCAGCCCCGCCTAGTTTGGTTTGGCTTGGCTTGGCTTGTTGGCTGCTGCTCTGATAGCCTAAATGTATGAGGGAAGGTTAAAAGAAAGGGGAGCTTAAAAGAAAGGGGAGGTTAAAAGAAGCTCTTAAACTACACTTTCCTGGAGTGCCCTCATCTCATGGCATGTAGTGAGCTCCAGCGCAAAGTAGATTTCCTTGCTGACTGCAGTTTCGGGCCTGTTTTCCAGGTTTTACTGGAGCAAAGGATCCCGTGGCCGGAGCAACGTGACCATTGAGTGGCACATCCCGGCTGGCACGGAGCCGGGCGCGTACCGGCTGCGCTACTTCGGGCACTACAAGAAGAAGGTGTCCCTCTTTCGCACCATCACGGTGCCGTTTGAAGGCTCATCCTCAGCATTTCAAATCACAGCCCCGTAGGTGATGCCATTCCCTAAAGGAATGGTCTCCTTGAGCAGCAGATTTGATAGCTGGGCTGTGCAGGGGGTGGGCTTGGATGGTTCTTGTGGGTCCCCTCCAACTCTAGGCAATCCCACGGTGTTCTGGGAGGGTTTTTTTGTGGCTCTGGACATCACTGCTGCCCCTCGAGTGCTGCTGGTCATCCTTTGCTGTGCAAAGTTCAAGCGTCCTGGAAAGTTTTGGCTTTTCCCTGCAGTTCAGTCTCCTCGTGTGTCCTCCTCAGTCAAGTGGTTCCTGTCCTGGCCAGACCTGGTTGCAGCTGATTCTTATTGTAATAAAAGGTGTAATTTCTTCTCTAGTCATTAACCGTGTGCCTATTGATGGCTCTCCCGGATGGAACCAGATGGAAATCAGTAAGAGTTGAATTTATGAGTTAAAGCTGTGGGTAAGGCAGCTCTGAACAGGAGCATCAGGAAGGACCCAAGGCCAGCAGGCTCTGGCTGGATGAAGGGCCACCCAGAGTCACCTACAGGTGGGTCACCAGAAGGGTTTGTGGTCCCTCTTCAACCCACACGTGAGTTCATCCAAGCACAGAATGAAGACACCATTGTAGGGCACAACCTCTTGGCTGAAAGGGTTTCACCACAGAAAAGTCCCCAGGAATGTAGAGGATCTTCCCAGGAGGGTTTCAGAGCTGCCTGGACAAAGCCATGACCACCCTGACCAAATGTTGGTGGCAGGTCCCTCCTGAGCTGCCTCCCACCAGCACTGCCACAGGCTGCCGTAAGTAGGGACAGCTCCAGAGTCCCTAAATCTCTTCTGACCTCTGTAAGTGATAGAACTGGGGGCCACAGGGAGAAGAAAACATATTTCGGGTCTGGATTTAGGATTCTTGTAGGGCCTGACAGCTAAACAACTGTAAATGTTTAATAAGCTGCAATAATGTGTACCAATTTTGTATGCAATCTCCTTAATTCTTCAGAGAATCATCAATCAGATAATTTTGCCTCTCTTTAAAATCAGCAGGAGAGGATGAATTATTCATTTCCAACCAGCTGCAATCAGTCTCAGAGATCCCCATCCGGAGGAGCTCAAAGCAGTCGCAATATTGAGTCAGGAAAAAGAGAGAGCTTTGAAAGAACATCCCTGGGAAACAACTCCCTGGAGATGCCCCTGATGTCCTGTCCTAAAAGCTGCCCCAGCCACCCCACTGACAGCAGGGGTTTTCAGCACCTTTAAGCAAGCCAAGTGGAATTGCACAGTTAAAGATTTACCCTCTAAACCATGAATGTCTGACCCCAAAAGAGAGTTTTTAGGAAGCTGGGGGTTCCCACAGGGGAGGACGTGTTGAAAGCCAGAATTAGGGTATCTGGAGAGTCCCCTGTGCCCCAGAGCAGGTCCCCTTGTGAAACACCTCGTGTTTATTTGGCTGTCACCAGTGGGAACAGGATTTTGAATTTTGGGGGCATTTTCTGGGGACTTTTCATAACATTTCGTGTCCAGAAAATTATCTGGGAGACACGGCCTTGGTTTTCATTGCCCTTGAACAGCATCGCGGCTGTCGGCAGGCAGTGGCCAGCAACCCTTCCGTGCTCCCTGCACGCTTTTTTGGGATGCTGTGCCTGGATCCAGCAGCCACTAGGTGCCAGTGCTGTTTTACACGCGAACGAGCTCGAGCCAAAGCCTAGGGAAAAAAAGAGAATTTTTCAGGAATTTGGGCACCTCGCCAGCTGTTAAATATAGCACTCACTACTCCCCACAGTTGCTCGTCCCTCTCCCGGGCTGCTCTCCCTCGACGTGGAGCCATTTGTGTCCTGCTACGTGCTGGGGAGAAGGGCAGAATTCCACCTTTGTTTTATTTTTGTTGTCGTGGGATATAAACTGCCGCGAACTCGGGAAACTCGTGTGCACAGGCTGAGCTCCTGTGCAGGGCTCGAGCACGCCACAGCCTCCCTCCTGCACATCCCGTCCCTTCCCGATTTACCAGCACTATTAGGAGATGCTAAATTGGGATCTGACCCGAGGCGCTGCAGGGAGAGGGGAGAGTCCTCTGCTCTCTCCGGGCTTTGATGCAGGATTTGGGGTTTGTTGGATCCTGTGGTCGTCTGGGGCTCTTTCCAGCATCCCACAGAGGATATTTGTGTGCTGCCTGTCTGCAGCTCTCTGGTTTTTAACGTCTCCACAGCCAGGGTCGAATACACACGAGGTGGGGCTGGGGACCGAGGAACGGCACTCATCCAATGTTTATTCCTTAAACAACCCCAAATCTGGATGGGCACAATCCTGTGGAGAGCTGGAGCCAGGCCAGGAGGAGTTTCTGGGCACAGAGAGGAGTTTGAAGTGTCCAGGGAGAGAGCAGCCCACCCCAAGCATCCCCAAAGGACAGGGGTTGGGTGGTCTAAGCCCCCACCAGCACTTAAAAAGGGACAGCTGAGAACTGGAATTTTAGCCAAGACTAAGATTTTGGGGGACACAACAATTTCCAGCCCTTGGAAGAAAGGAACATCCCATCAGAGCACCACGAGCAGCTCCAGGGCCAGGCTGACCCCCAGTCAGTGACCAGCAGGGACTGGTGACCTCTGACTGGGGTGTCACCTTCAAAGCTCATTTGGTTTGGGTTTTTTTTTCCCAAAAAGGGAAAATTCAGGTAGGTATGTGATGGAGAGATGAGATGAGATGGTCCCTGGGAGATTTAGCTGGGAAAAGGGAGCCATGCAAGCTCCAAGGTAAAGCAGATCCCTTGGAAAGTCACATTGTCCCATGGACTGACAGGGTTTCAGTGGGACCATGGATCTGGGCAGCTCCAACCACGGAGCTGTGGCACCCTCACAGATGTTTCATTCTCGCTCTGCACCTCAGATGAGAGGCCCTGTGTTGTAGAGACCTCCAGGAAAGCGCTGGCTGGAAGGAGGGAGATGGAAAATGCAGGTTTTGTACCTCCTGCCTTGCCAGCAGCCAAAAATGAGGCCATCTGCTGATTTTTCTGGGCATTGATCTCATCACTTACACCTCAAACTCATCTTAGTTTGTTGGTGGAGGGTGGATATGGTTTTTGGCTTTGTCTTGCTCTCCACTAGGAGCCCGCATCTTTACAAACAGGAAACAATGTTTTCTTTGAGTTGGGCTGTGGGTTTGAGACTCCTTGGAAGATCATCCTTGCTCTCCAAAACTGACCAGCCAGCTGCTGCTGAGCAAAGAGGGAATCTTGGATGTGTGTGTGGGGGGAAAATGTTACAGCACAAAAGCAAATTCTCCATTGCCCTGGTTTCGGAGGAAATGAAAGCAGGACAGCGGGAAGAGCTAATGAGGAAAAATAATAGAGCTGGCAGAGCTGCTGGAGCCCAGAGTGCAGCTGACCTCTTTGGAAGAACAATGTCGAGCTATTTTGGCAAAATCCCTTTTGGAGTGGCAGGGAGGCTTTGGGTTATCAGTAGCAAGGTACCAGAGCTTCCCTCCATTTCCTGGGCTCAGGATCTCTCTGGAAAGGTGCAAACCCAGAACCCCTCATCCCAGGAATTGCTGTTTCTCAAGTCATTTAACTGTGATGGTGTTCCAAGGAGCAGGGCCCCATCTTCAAAAAGATTTACCTGTTGGTGACCTGGCAACAGGCTCTTCTCAAGGTGGGGCCAACCCCTCACAGCCCTAAATCATGGATCTCCCCATTTACCCTTTGTTTTTGCACGGTGTTGTCTCACTATCGATATAACCCCCAAAATATCTCTGCTGGGATCAGGTAAGGAACAATTACCACCGTAAGAAACTCACAGCAAACCCAGATCCTGCAGCACTGACAGGTGAAGAATTACTGACCAAAAAGGTGCTGGGAAAAGAGGCCAACCCCCTGATTTTTCACTTAGAGGCGCAGAAGTACAAAACCGCTGATTTTCTGCTGCGTGCGCTTGGCGAGGGTCACCAAAGTGCACGTGGAAAACACTCCCGAACAGCTTGTGACCCTGCCTGCGTGACCTGGGATCGATCCTTCCGGAGCAAAGTGTGCTCCTGTTTACCACAGATGTATAAAAGGACTGAGGCTTGTGTTTAAAAAGTTTTAATGATATTTCAAAGTCCAGTGAATGTCCTCGGATTACTCTAAAATCAACAGAGTTGCTTCACAGAATTTAGTCCCGGTTCTAATTTGTAACGGATGATTGAGATGCCATTTTTCCCTTCATTCCCTTTAAACACATACGATTGTCCTCCAGTAAATGGCAATTGTGATTTTTCGCTACACTTCACAGTGTTAAAACTCTATACAAACCTTGTACTACTCGTACAAAAATAAGTGCTTCATGCACACATTTTTAATACTGCTTCTTGCTCTTTGCTTTGACATCTTTCTGAACTTTATATAAATAGCTGAAAAAGCAGACTAAACTTACTGAACGTGGAAAGTGAGAAACACTTCCTGCCAACGGTTTGAGAGACACTCCTGGCTATGTTCCTCATTGGCAAACACCACTTAAAGACAGAGAGAGAAGAGAAAAAAAAAAAGCCACGAAATCCGTAACACTCTCGGTTATTTGGCCCTCTGTGACCGGGCTTGTCCTTTGCTGCGAAGCCAAATGTGGCCAGCAGCAGCCACAGAGGGCTTGTAATACCTTTAGGGTCACCCTAACGAGCTACTTCATAAATAGGAGGGGTCTAACGGGACCTCAGACTGTACAGCTTATGGGGTTTGTTCCACTCCGGGGGAAACCAAGTCAGGAGAGGAAACGCTGGGCTCCTGCAGTCACCACCTTGGCACAGACCCTCGTGCTTTGCACAGCTCGGGGGATGCACAGGAAAAGCTCCCCTGGGAATGGCTTTTGCTCTGCCACATCACAGCATCTAGACCAGCTGAAAAATCTGGGGCCGGATCTGCTGGGTGTCGTCGACCCAAGCTGCAAATTCTTCCTCCCAAAAGGGTTGTTTTTGGTCCTAGACTGAAGAAATTCAAGTTTCCTTAGTGTGCATCACTGCAGAGGATTTATGATAGAGGATTAATGCTGTAGTTATCCAGCACTGGATTCTTCCTGTATCTCCATCATTACCCCTGCCTTAATCCCGTGGCAAAAATAAATGGATAATGCCCCCCTGCTGCACACCAAAGGGTGCTCCCAGCATCCCCACAGGGTTCAAACACAACACCAACTCTGCTGCTCTCCAAAACAAGAGGTGCCTTTACTGCTGGCGTGAACCCTCTTCCACTAAATTAATTTTTGCTGCAATCAGAGCAGGCAGCAGCCTTGATTTAATGTGCAAAGCCAGGCAGGGCTCTATCCAACCTGGGAAAACGTTCTTTGGATAGAATTTTATTCCTGTCGAGGTGCCTGCTATTACTGGGCCATGGCTGCGAGCTCTTGTGCTCTAATTAAGCAGAGAATTGGCCTTAATGAATAGCACTTTTCTGCTCCTCAGGCGTGAAAGTTTCCCTATTTTGCAGTGAATGTGCCATTCGATGGGAAGTGCACAAAAATACGCCAGGATTTGCTGATTTTTGGGTATGGCTGGGAGGGAGCAAAGTAAGAGGGAAAACTCTGCTGAATTCTTGTGCCCTGCTTTAAAAATAAAATTAGCACGGAAACCTGTTAAAAATTAACCTCTGAGGCTGGGCAGAAATGTTTAGGATAAATGATTTTTTGCCTTGGCTGTGTCAGGAGGAATTTCAAAGACCCTTGCTGGTGGCATGGGGGGATCAGGGGCAGGGAGAGGCAAACCTGAGTGGCCAAGGGGCACCTCTCCTCTGCCTGGCCTGGGAAACTTAGGGGTGGATGGATGGAGGAGAATTCCTGATGCATGGAGGGGTTTGCTGGGCCACCCCATCTTTCCCTAGTCCTGGTCACAACAGCCACGGGACCAGCTGTTTTCAGCACAGGTTGTTGGCTTGTAAACACACACACACAATAGGTGTATAAATATATATATCTCTATAAATATACATATACACCTGAGAACCTCTCATTTCCTGGGCTGAGCTTTTGCTTTCTAGTGTGAAAATCTGATTTTTGTATGATTTTTTCCTCATTTCTCCTTCCTCCCCTGCTTAATATCCCGTTACAAACCTAAAGACCTACAAGACCGAAACTCCGACTAAAATTAACCTTAGGCCACAGATTAGCTTAAAATCATGAGGGTGTAAGGATTACCAGACTGATATTGGTTTGCTTTTCCTTTCTTCCTGTGCTGGCTTTTAGGGAATTTGGTTAAAAGGCTCCGTAGCCGTCGCTCCGTGCGGCAACAGCGAAGGCAGGATAGGCTTCATAGGTGGCATACGTGGCCAAATCTTGTCCCATTGTCACTGCCTGCTTGAGCTGAGTGGCTGTGACAGTGGCAGCTGCGTTGGCAATGGTGTATCCTGAAGGGAAAAAGAGAAGGAAAACCCACGGATCAGCAAATTGTCCATTTCCAGTGAAAATCCGTTCCAAACTCACCATTGCCTGGAAGGTTTTGGTGGGATGACTTTCGATGGGAATGACTTGGGCAGCAGCGAGTTTGTTAGTGGGAATAATGTAAATAAATTAAACTATTCCTAGGAAAATGAGAGCACTTCCTCACCCGTGAGTTGTTAAACGCGGTGCTGGAAAAAACGCCCCTCTCTGTTGAATATTTTTTCCTCAGGTTTTGGTTATTTCTGAGCTAATGGTGCTAGGGACAGGTCCCCCCCGCCCCGTATGGCATGAGGAGGGCAAGGAAACAACCTAAAATAGGGGAGATTTGGGCAGGATTCATGGAGAAAATATAGCTCTGATCCCTTCACAGCCAAAATACAGACAGTTCAGGACAGCCACTGTAGGGAAACCCCCTCAATGCAACAGCAGGGAGAAAATATTTAGTAGACAGGGTTTTTTGGTTTTTTCCCATTGGTTTCTAATGGAAAACGTGGTTTCAACACTTCCATATTTTCCATGGGAAGATGTCAGTGTTGCTATTTGAGAATGAATCACTGGGAAAACAGCATCATTTGGGGCTGGTTCCTCTGAAGGCAGGGCACAGCAGCTCGTCAGCCAGACCGCAGTGTTTTGTTGTAAAAGAATCAGGAGTCAAGACAAAGCCTAAATCTGGGGAGAGCAGCTGGGTTATCCATCGGATCTGCTGTACCAGGCTCTGCTGCCAAACTGCACCTCCCAGGATCCTGTCTGACCAGGTGGGCAATGGGATCAACTCAAGGTCAGCCAGAGCCAAGGTCCTCTCAGTAGGGGAATGGAAGTACTGGGCAACAGGGAGCACACGTTGCCTCGTCGGAGGTGTCACTTTGGGGAAAAACATGAGGAATTCCTTACAATTTGAATCTTGTGGCTGTCCAGAGTATTTCCTTTGCACCAGCAAAGCCAGGTGCAACGTTTCAAGCAGGAATTGAGAAATCTGGGACTTAAGGCACATCTGCCACCATCAGGAGAGAAATGAGCTGCGACCTGGGCACGGCCTGAGCCGAGCTTTAGCAAGCCCTGACCAAGGACCAGTGTGTGCTGCAAGCAGCAACATCAGTGCATGTCCATTTGCCAAGCTCCCGAGACAAATAAATAAGGGTGGATGAAAGAAAAGGAGAGATGCTAATTAAGCAGTAAGTGGGGGCTGGATTCAATAAAGAGCCCATTTGGTTTCCATGTGCGGAAGCTGCACAAGCCCAGACAAATTGATTTTTCTGTGGCTTTTGCGGACTCCTGCAGCAGGAAGCCGGATAGATTTTTTTTTTTTTAAATCCATCCTTGAGACACTCCAAACAACTCAGTAGTACTGACTAATGCGTTCCTCATGTGCAGCTTGGCACGCGGTGCTGCCTCTCCATCAGAGCTACTGTCATGCTGGAGAGCACAGCGAATGTAATTCCTGTGTTTTCCACGACTTCCCAAGCTGTTTTGGGCAGTTGCAAGAGCTAGTGAGTATGAATTCTCAAACTGGGAGAAAAACCTTCCATGGGGGTGTGAGAGCTGGGATCAGATCCAAACTTTCTGGCTGCGTCATTTTTTTCGCGGATGAAACTGTAAATGTTGGTTCAGGAGGATCTGG
Source organism: Dicrurus megarhynchus (assembly GCA_013399195.1). Taxonomy (NCBI): domain Eukaryota; kingdom Metazoa; phylum Chordata; class Aves; order Passeriformes; family Dicruridae; genus Dicrurus; species Dicrurus megarhynchus. The sequence goes on from VXAD01010613.1 coordinate 162,259, forward strand.
GGGTGCTGGGGGAGGACAGAGGGCCCGTGAATTCATCAGCCATGTGTCCTTGCAGGGAGGAGGATCTCCTCCATCCTGGTGCCATCAGGGCCAGGGAGGGGACTCACCCCAGATGTGGCACTGGGGACGCCAGCTTTGCATCCTGCGTCGCTTCTGGGGCTCCCAGTTGAAGGAGGCATTCACAAACTGGGAGGAGTGGAGGGGAGGTGTGGAGCTGGGACGGGCCTCTGGGTGTCGGGATTCCCTGCCCTTGGACGCTGCTCCAACTCCCCTGGACACAGTCCCACCTGGGGCATTGACCTGAGGGGTCGGGGTTGGAGCAGAGCCCCCACCCCAGTGCTCCCAGCCTGAGTTGCTCTGGGGTATGGACACAAAAATCTGGGCAGTCCTCGGATAGAGATAGTGTCTTCCAACCCAAATCAGTCTGGAATTCTCTTATAAAGATGCCAGACACACAAACAGCACGAGCCACTGTGCGGGAGCACAACCATGCCGGCCCTCGGTGGCCAAAACCGGCTTCCTTCTTCATACCCACAAGGAAGCAGCAGGAAAAATGACATTCCAGGAGCCCTTTGCTGTACAGACCTGCCCATACCTGGAAAAGCTGGTGCTGCAGGAGGCACCTCTGCCCCCTCCATGGGGATGCCCAGGGTCTGCAGGGTGTACTCTGCCGCGTAGGTCTTGGCCTCGTCAATGTAGGCGCTGAGCTTGGGCGGCGTGAAGGGGTGTCTGTGAGGACAGCACAAAGTGAGCTGGGTTTGCTTTCCCCAGGGCCTTCCTGCAAGATGCTGTGATCCACTTAGAGCTGGCATCATCCCACTCAGCAAATGGAAGCATTGCTGCCCTGTGCCGGTGCATTAACAGAGCTGCTCCTCTCCGAGTGGTCTGGTTCCTCACTGAGGTTATCGACCCCGGCTCTCGGTTTGGACACGACGTCTTTGCAGAGCTTGTTGTGATTTTTCAATCAAAAAAAACCCCCTGCTGCGTTTTTTCTTTACAAGACACTGTCTGGGTTTTTCTTTACAATACTCAGCAAAGAGTGGTTTAGGTCAGAAATGTTTAGAATCATATTTGGAGCTGAAATATCAGCATGTTCCTTCATTTCCCCACAAGGGCTACCATTTGCTTTCATTTTGTCCAAAAAAAAAGCACCCTTCTGCCTGGTTGTGTCTGGCTTTCTGTAATGTTTGCACCAGCAGAGAGAGCACCAAGCACAGCAGTCAGCAGTTAATTATGGTTTGTGGAGGGTTTTCTCCCTATACTTTTTTAAAAAAAGTATTTATAGATATAATTATACAAACATATATAATATATAAATAGACATTCAATCAACATTCTAAAATATATTTACTAAATATTTCTTAAAATAAAAGGAAATGGAGACCTGTGCGATTGTGACTTTGAGGACAGCTGTTAGCTAAAACAGAATTTAAAAAAATAAAGCCTAAGCCTCAGAAACCTTCCAAAAATGACGTACATGGCGGGGTTCTGGCTGGCGAGGGCAGGGATGGTGATTTTGTAGAGGAAGAGCTGTCTTTGATCCTGGCCGATGGCAGAGTGCAGCTGGTACACAGGCTGTCCCCAGTTGTTTTTCTGGCAGATTTCTTCTAAGATCTAGAAGGGAAAAAAAAAAAAAAGGGATTTGTGCTGGGGTTAATTGCTGTGCAGAAGCCTCCTCGCCCAGCTCCAGCTCCTGTGCTGAGCAGCTGCCTTCCCTCAAAGGGCTTTCAGGGAGTCCTGGCAGCTTCCTCAAAGCTTAGCAAAAAATACAAAATGAGTGGTGGACAGGATACTGCTTCCACCTTGAAGTGTGAGATTCATCTAAATGCTTTATACTTCAGCATCTGTCTAATTCCTGAAATTATTCCCTGTTCAATTGGGCATCTGTGTCCTTCTGCTGATTGGATTATTTCAGTGCGGTTTTCTTTGAATCCTCCTCAGGAGCTCTGTCTCAGGGACTTCTGTTTCAGAGGACTAAAGAAACTCGGATTGCATTCATCTTCTCTGCTCTGCTGCCTCCCTGGCTCAGTGGGTTACAGAGCACGACAAGTCCAAATAGGCTTCTTTTTTAAAAGAAAAAAGGTCGTGTTTCCATCCAATTAATTCCACGGGCTTCAACAGGTGATTGCAGCTTTTGAAATGCTGAACCACGTTGCCCTCAGCCTTAGCACAGCTCACCCCTGGTAATTGGGAATTGCTGTCCAGAAACACTCCTGCTTTGGCTTTGGATCCCAGGGTTTTTAACCCACTGCCTGTGTGCTGTCCCAGCTGGCTTTGGACACCTTCCATTAAAGCAGGTTGCTCTGACCTGGCCTTGAGCACTTCCAGGGATCCAGGGGCAGCCACAGCTGCTCTGGGCACCCTGTGCCAGGGCCTGCCCACCCTCCCAGGGAACAATTCCTTCCCAATATCCCATCCATCCCTGCCCTCTGGCACTGGGAAGCCATTCCCTATGTCCTGTCCCTCCAGACCCTTGTAAAGAGTGCCCCTCCATCTTTCTTGCAGCCCCCTCAGGCACTGGAAGGCCACAATGAGGTCACCCTGAAGTCTTGCTGTGGTCTACCTCATTTACAGCTTAGATTTCAATGGATTTAAAATTAAAATGTAAAATTGAAACCTCAGTGCTGCTTTTAATTTTGCCACCACAGCTCCAGCTGAAGCTCAGCGTCTTGCAGTGTGAAATGCTTCATTACGTAGTTCAGTTCTCAATTACAATAGTTCATTTCCTCACTGTGGCTACACTTGTTCCCTGCTGTCCCAACTCCTTTATGTGTCGGTTTTATAAAAATGAATTCCACCTGCCCTAAGACCCTGCAGAACCATTCCAGGGATTTCACACCTCTAGTAGAAGGTGTCCCTGCCCATGGCACGAGTTGGAACTGGGTGAGCTTTAAGGTCCCTTCCAACCCGGACCATTCTGTGATTCTGTGATTTGCTGACAAAATAGAGTAAGGGGACTTTTGCAGGAGTGAAAAAATCCCACTCTCCAGTTTTCTGGGAGAAAACAAGGATGTTTTCATAAACTTTAGCAAACTGGATGCTGATGTGGAAATTGAAGTGTTAAAAGGCAAAGACATGCTTCAAAAGTCGGGGTGAAGTTGGTTTCTCGTGTTGCTCTGGACAATATAAGGGGAAAAGAATGTCAGAGCTGGACATTCAGAAACTCAGGGAATTTATTCTGGATTTCCCCTCAGCCCTCATCCATCCATCTGCATCAACATGCACAACCAAATCCAAAGCCCCCCTGAGCCAGCAGAGTCTCTGCGCTAGGCTGGGTTATGTCAACACCTCTTTCCCCATAAACGATTTGCAAATGTGCATTATTTTTCTATACATGTGCACTGTCCCTTGGTGAAGCCCCAGGTGATGCATTTTACGTATCAAACCCATCGTGGGTGGGAATTCCTTTACCCACGGTGCTTTTAAGGCGCGACAGCCGGAGCTGGATTAAGGCGTTTATGACAACTCTCCTCCGAGGCCGATGATGATCTTTAAGATCTCCTCTGACCCCAGCCATTCCATGATTCCATGAGAGTGTGCAAGGCAGGTGGATATTGCAAGATGTGACCGGTACTGCTCATTTTTTAATGTCTTTTGAGACACAAGGATGGATTTATTTACCAGGCCCCGGCGCAGATTTAACAAGGGGCCCGTTTTCCCAACACAACCCTTGGGATATGGACGCTCTTTCTGGGGCACGTACCTGAGGGGCGAGTTTGATCGCTTGGGGCTTTAGTGAGATGTGGTTCATGGGGGTGAGCTCCATCCCTGGCAGGAGGTCGTAGAGCTTTTCCTCTCCCCTCTTGTCTCCCTTGAGGTGGTATCCGCGCCCCAGGCCCGGGTACGCCAGGTAGCCGCGGCCTCCCAGGCCTCGGACGCCCGCAGCCCCTACAGGTACATTCATGTAAATTTCTAGGAATGTAAGAAGGCATTAAACTGAATCAAATCACGGGAAAAAGGACCCTGATTCTTGCTGAAATGGAAAAGTTAGCCCCGCTTGCTGGGATTGGGAAGCAGGCGGGCAGGAGGCCCCACAGCCTGGTGGGGGGGTAACACAAGTTCAACACTGACACCCGTTCCTGGATAGGTGAGGGGTTTTGGGGAGAAACTGCTTCTTTCTGCCCATTTTCCACCTTCTCTGGTCAGTTTTGATTTCAGGACAGCTTTTTACCCAGCTTTGTAGCTGGAAGGCAGAGAGGGGACAGCTGGCATCTTCCATTACCCACCACTGTAATTTCACCTTCTTGAAGACTTCATGGCTTACACAATTTCATCCCTACGTGAACAAAACTCCTTTTTGGTTGTCCCCCATTACGCTTCCATTTTTCCCTCAGGGGACCCTACTTGGGAGTCTGGGGAGACCATGAGGCAAGAGATGGGTGGGGGGTTATCACATCTGTTCCTTTCCTAATGCAACCTTCAGAGGAGCTGGTTCACCTGTCTGGGGAAAAACTTGAGGAGCAAGGAATATTCCTGCTGCCCTGTCTCCTTCCTGGTGAAGGGAGAAAAATTGGCCATCATGATCCTTGCCAGGCCTACCAGGGTGCCACACAGGGTCCCAGCCTGCTGTGGGACTGGGCTTGGGGACACAAGGCATCATCTTTGGAAGGAAGATCATATGACAGAGTTATTTCTTTGCTAGCCTCAAACTTATGTCTGCACTTACCAAATGATGTCTGCATTGACATTTAATTTGGGGGTACCTGAGTGTGGGGATTTGATTTGGCTCCAGGCACTGTCACCCAAGAGTTTTTAAAAATACTCTCTTTTATTCATAGATTGAATTAATTGAATTAATTATTATTAAGGTTAACAATCCCCCAGAACAAGCCTCCACCTCCCAGAGCATCAAGCTTGCTTGATTTCAGTGCTGCTTCCCTACACTGCAGCAGGTCAATGTGACCTCCTCGGGAAACTCCATGGCTTTGGGTCAGAAAATACCAGGACTGGTAAAATTTTCCCTGCAACCTTCAAATCAAAGACGAAACATAGTGGTGGTGGTGGTGGCTGGTTGTGGGAGCTGGCTCTGAAGGGGGGAAAGGAAAAGCGTTTTATTTGGTCTTCCCTGCTGGGGCAAAACCAGGAGGATTCATGGGTTATTTACACTGGACTGAGGGCAACCTGGAAGTTCTCTCCAGGAAAATGGTTATTTTTTTTCAGCTGGAAGATTGCCTTTTGGGAAGGACAGAGCCTAAACCCCGTGTTTTCCATCCCTTTCTGAGAGGGATCCAGGAGCTGGGGCAAAGCCAATGTCACTGACCCGTGCCTGGGAGCAGCCGCTCGATCCCTGGAGGAGACGCTCGGCTGAGCGTTGGCGCGAGGGGAATTACCTCGGATGGAGGGGGGCCGGAGGATGCTCCTGGTGCCGAGCCCCTTGGCGGTGGGGAAGTGCAGGTTGGGGATGGCCGCGTAGGCCTGGGGTGCGTAGAAGACCGGGGCGCCCAGGTAGGCGGCGGCGGGGTCGTACAGGTGGCCCAGGGTGTAGGCGTAGTCCCCCTGCAGCACCGGGGCCCTGCCGCCCGTGCCGCGCGTGTACCTCACGTAGCTGTCCTTGTCCACCGGCTTGGCCAGCGTCACCTCGATGGGGGACCCGTCCAGCACCTTCGCAGCGGGGAGAGAGCACGGCACAAGCACAGGGGTGAGCGGCCAAAGCGCTTGATGGAAACCCCGCCTGTGGAGCAACTGCCCCCACCTCCTAATGGGATGGGAAGGTGGAGGAAACCACCCTAATAAAGCCCCGAATCTCCCTCACAGGGGTGGAAGGCGGCACTGGCTGGGTGAAAGTTTAACCTGAGAGCGCCCAGCCCTGGCCCCAGCTGGGAGAGGCTCCTTCAGCAAAGCCTTCAAAAGACCTCGCTTCCCTGCAAAGCAGCTCGTAAGCCAGAGAGATTCCATGTGCTCCCGAGGACAACAGCAGTGCCACTAAAAATAGGAGTGGGGTTAACACCTCTTTGGGAACAGCTCTGGCTCTACAGTGAATTACATGCAGTGCGAGAAGGGCTAAATTCAGCAGCCTCCTCGCAAATCCGCATCTCAGTTTGGAGCAGATGTTTGGGCTGACCTCGTTTGTCCCAGTTTGCCATTCACACGCTGCCCTGCCAGTGTTTTTGTTGGCAGTCTGGAACAAGGATGTGAGTGTGAGCCAGGGGGGATCGCAACCCCTCCTTTCCTAGTTCTTCCTTCAGCTTTTCTGCTTTTTTTTTTGTCTGAGCAGTGAGCTAGAGCCAGGCAAACATTTAGCACAAATACAAGGAGCCAAAATGAATCGTTTGTGTACAACAGAGCTGCTGAAAAACAAATTCAGGAGCATAAAAGCAACCAGCAAAGAGAAAATCGGGATAACACCTCCGGGAGGGTATGGAGCTAATAAAGCAGGTGGCTTTGTATAAAATACTGCACCCAAGCCCCAGGAATTAACATTTACAGCAGCATTACCTTCCCATTCAAGGCTTTCATGGCCTCCACTGCGTGTTCTCTTTTATTAAAGTGCACGAAGGCATAGTCTCTAATTTTCTTTACTCTCTCCACTGCACCTGTGGAAAACATTGGAATATTAGTGGGAAATGGGGATTAGTCAGAAAATAGAGACCTGAAAGAGCAGCTCTGTCAGGTTATGAGCCCCTGGAGAGCTAAGGCTGAGCATGAGTAGAAGAAAAAGAGGTCAGTGTGCCCTTACCTCTTTGGATGTATATTCCACAGGAAAATCAATATATAGAGGTTGTAGCATTTCAAGGCAAACTAGAAGTCTTTGGGATCAGACACCAGTAAGCTTCCCATTAAACTGGAGAGGTTTTCTCCTGTCCAAACTTTTCTGTTGGACACCACTTTTGGTCTTTTGTCTCCATTCTGTGACAGACCATGCACCAGCTGTGGGAACATCCCCACGTGATCCTCACCTCCTTGCTTTTGTACATGCATTGGAGGCAGCTGCAGGGAAGCCGATGCTTCTGCCATACAACAAGAAGGCTTTTCTCTTAAGCCCCAGCTCAGGATGCTCGGGAAGGATGAACAGCCAGCCCTGCCCAGGACAGAGCAGCCCAGGGCACTGCGATGGGCTGGGACTGATGGGGCAGCAGGTCTCTCCGTAAGAAACAGCCTCTCCCTAGGAAACAGCCTTTCCCGTGTCAGCGGGGCTTCCCTGGATGCCCCAATTCACCTGGAAATGGCCCCAGTCAGACTCTACAGCTGAGGGTTGGCCCTGCTGGGAGTGGGCTTGAGCTGGAGAATCTTTCTTCCAGCCTGAATCTCTCTTACACCCAATTTACCCCAAGTAATTCAAATGTAAATGGCTTGTTCTTCTTCTTTTCTAAGTCCATCTTCCACAGTCTTCCCTTTCCCTTGTCAGCTGCTCTGCTGCCAGGAACTCTGCACCGAGGAGTCTGTCCCCAGAATAACCCCGCCAGCCCTGTTCCCAATGGCCACAGCCTTCAGCCATTTCTTTAATTCCTCATTTTCTCTGCTCCTGTGACTTGGGAAGCACAACATCAGCCAGCCCAGCCTCCTGTAAAACCCCCAAAATATCCTTTGGAAACGTGGCTAAGGGGTGCTGAACAACCCTTCTGTTGGCTTCTTACCTTCTAAAGCTGAACAGGTGCACAGGGAAATGTCATGTTGCCACAAAAAGCACTTACTTAGAAAAATGCAGGAGAAAATGAATTTCTTTGGTGTTCGGGGGGAGTCATTAGGAGCTGCAAAGGGCGAAATGAGCCTGTCCCAGCCTATAACCTGAGCAGGCTGCACGTCTTGGAATGCCACAGGGATGGTAAAGCAGCACTTTGTGTCCTTCAGGGACAGAGGGTGATTTTCCAAGCCTGAAGTTCTGGGAGTTGTATGCCGATGCTTTGTGGAAGCTTTAATGAACTCGCTGTGTCTTGAATATCCCCCTTCTGCCTCCTGGACAGCGCTCCAGGACACCAATCCTGAGCCAAAAATTCTGCTCTTCCCTGCTTCTGCCTCTGCTGGGCAAAGCAATGTGGTACCCACCCGTGGGTCAGCTCCAAGGAGAGCCCATCCATGGGACATCACAGAGGGAGCATTGTCCCTCCAGCACACCGAGAGAGCACAATCTTCCTGCTCTACCAGGCAGGAGGAATTTTGTTGGGATCCCCAGGGAGCACGGGCAGGGCTTTCCAGTGAGACAGCTCTACAGAAGTCATGAGGCTGTGAATTTGGCACAGATTTAAGGGCTGATACTGGTACTAGAGCCCAGCTTGAGGGGCCCAAGCAGCATTCCTGGTCCTGCCTGTGGAACCCTCAGGGATGTGGCAATTGCTGTGGCACGGAGACCCCTGGCTCATTTTTTATTGGATGACTTGATATCAAAACAGCTTCTAAATGCCCTGGATCCAAGGTAATTTCAGGTAAGTGGTGCTGAAATGTGGCTCGATGAGTGAGGCAGAGAACCAAGGCAGGGCAATGAATCATTTCAGATCCTTGCTGCCTTTTTTGGTCTCACTGGAATGTTAACTGCATTCTCTCTCCCCAAAGCCGAAAGTTTTGCTGCTCTAATGCACCCATTCCTGATTTCAGGCACCAAAATAAAAGCTGTCCATTAAAAAAAAAAAAAAATTAAAAAAAATTCCAACACGAACATTGAAACGATAAAGGGAAAATGAACGATGGTGCAGAACTTCTGTTGTTGTAGTGGAAAACTTCTCAGGAGCAAAGCAGATGACTGTTACCAAAGTGTCAAAAGGCCACAAATGTGTTTCTGGGGAGTGTGAGCTTGTTCAAAGCTCGGGAGCAAAACTGGGTAAATAGAAGAAGGAAACAGTTCAGAGAGTGAGATAACATAAATTTAACTCAGGGGTAAAATGGGGTTTGCAACAGCTCGACAGTGGCTGAAAGTATGAGCCAGAAAAGCTGGAAGGACACATGGAAACCTTGTGAAGACCTTTGCATTGCAGCCTAGTCCAGAAAAAGGCATGTACAGGGCAGAAATGAGAAGTTAGTGGAAGAAAAAATGAAGCTCTGCAGTGTATTTTAAAAAATTAATAGAAAGAAGTTAACAGGAATGAGATGAAAGGAGATTTCACATTGCCAAGCATCAGCCCCTAATGCCTAATGGAGTGCATGGCTTGCAGAGCTGCAGAAATGGGTTATTTTTACTCTGTTGGTTTTGGGTGGAATTTCCTAAAGCTGGAGCGACTCAGAAGTAAAATCTCCTTTGAAAGCCAGTAGGATTTTTATTCCCAACTAATCTCCTTGCTTCTTTTGAAAAATCTCACCCTAAGTGTATGTAAGATATGCCACAAAGGAATATTGAAGGAAATGTAAAGCACTAATTATTCACCAATTTACACGAGGACTGGGGAGGATGTATGAAAATGCGTTCAGAATTTAGATAGATCAGATAAAAAGGATTTGTGTTTTTATCACCATCCCCTGCCACAGAAGAATGCTGAAGTCACCCAGCTGCTTCACCAACTCTTTTTAAGAAAGACTGAATGATTCCAGAGCATTTGGATGACACAGGGCATCCCCATGCAGGATTTTGGGTCTCTTCCAGTGGCCAGCCATCCTCCTTCGTGGTGGCTGTAGCTGGGAATTAAGCAGCCCGTAAGGGGATGGCATTTTGGGTGGGAGCCTTCAGCCTCACGACAGTTTTTGTGGCATTTCACAGCAGAAAAACAGCTATTTTTATCTCTTTTGGCATTTTAGGAAGGCAGAAATATTTCTATTTGCAGCACCTGTTTCGGAGGCACGGCACCCGTGGGCTCCTACCTGGTTTGATGTTGTTGAACTCCTTCTCTATGGTCTCCTCGGTGGTGGAGAGCATGAGGTTCCTCACGTAGAGGATTTTCACTGAGGACATGGTGTCCTCATCCACCTCCACCTCTGGCTCTGCCCAGTCCACGGCGATGGGGTGTCCCCACAGCTGGATCCTTCCTGTAAGGGGACGGGCAGGGTCAGTGCTGGGGGGCTTTGCTTCCTCTCCTCCTGCTCCCGCTCTACTGCACAGCACAACAGGCCAAATTCTACAAATGAGACCAAAAAAAAAAAAAAAGCCTTCCTAGCCCAAAGCACTGCTGCTGCATCAGCTGCCTCCCAAAAGCAGATGGTCACACTCGGAATGTCCTCCTGCAAATACCTTGGGAGCCTCCAGAACTGAAAGAAGCGAAAATATGGAATAATTCACGTAAAGCCTGCATTCTCTGGAGTGCTCCTTACAGGGAACTATTTTAATGCACTCATAAAAATCCTTTTTGGCCGCCAAAGTTTCATTCCCTCGATACCAGAACAGCGATCCTGAAGTCCCAGTGGGATGAAATAAAGCAGCAATAGCAAGGATGTCTCTGTGTGTGTTTGAATTCATTCGGGTGAAGCTGCAGCAGGAGAAAGGAGGGACACAAAAAGTCCCAGGGCATAAACCAGGGTGTGGGTGTGGAAGGTAGACCCAGGGGCTCTGTGTGCACTGGACTGAGCTGCTGAGGGGCAGGGAAGGAAAAGAGCAAGTAAATCACGTTGCTGAATGCTGATGATGGAGTTGGGCTGGTGTCCCCACTCCTCGAGGCTCAGCTCCAGATTCAAAGGCACCCGATGGGAGACTTTCATAGAACTCGAGGGGAATTTTCACAGGTCCATGTTTCTTTCTGTCTGCAGGAGTGTGTATTACCAAGGCTGCCATTTTAGATGTGTCATGAGGTTAAATTTTGGTTAAGCGGGATTTACGGTTCTGTTGCGCTTATAGAAAATTCTATTGAATCGCTTTAGAGGTGTTAAATTAGTCAGTTTATTAAGAGCTGCTGGGGTTGAGTTGATTAGATATTGTTACGAATGATAAACCATGATTAGATATTGTTACAAATAATAAACTATTTAGACCTAAACTCTTGAGCCAGTCTGAGGCTGAGTTCGGCAAGGGGGTTTATTCTGTTGGGGCTCAACCCTTTGAGTCCCTTGCTTTTTCCCTCCTCACCCTTTTGCCTCCCTGGTCTCCACATGAATCATTCTAGATTGCTTTAATCTGATTTTTCTTTGTCTGCTTTATCTGTATTAGAGTGACCCTTGCCATCAAACCCTGTTGTGCCCTCACAAATTTATATTAAGCCTGCTTTTGCTCAGGCCTGGCTGGTGATTCTTTAAGTGACCTAAACCACTCTCATTTGCAGCTGAGGGGACAAAGAAAATCCTGCAAAACATCTAAAAAGGCATCTCTGCTCGGACAACCCATTTAAGAAGGGGTCAAGCTCCAAAATGAGAGGGTGAGGATAAAATTTGGAGGCTTACTGGAAGTGTAAATGATCAAACTAAATGGAAAGGTGCTGTTCCCTCGGAATCCCTCGTGGATGAGCTGGGATTTGTGGAGCGAGGCTGAGCTGCTGTTCAGCTCTCAGCACTGCACAGATCTGAGCTGTCACTGACAGAGATAAAGGCAGGGCTGCTCACGGGTCTGTGCCCCTTTCTCAATTGCTGTTTTCAGTCCAAGGGTGGAAATAATGACCTGGCTGACTTGCAGCAAGGAGCTAAGTTTGGTGCCTCTTGCTGAGACCCAGTCTTTCTCCACCCTGTTGTTTAGCCAGGGGACAGGACAAAATTGAATTTTTTATAAAAACTCTCCATTTATGAGCACTTCCTCTACAGAGCTCCCTCGAAGAGCTGCGAGGTTCAGTTTAAAGGAAGCATCTTGATAATGATATTCAACCTCACGTCATCTGGACACACATTCGGCTCTGGCTTGGAACTTTTTTCCAGTTCCTGCCGTATGCTTGAGACATCAGAAGACCCTGGCTCCTGCTCATGCCTTTGGAATTCCCTAAATTGTTTACTGAGATGTCCCTAACTTGGAAATCCCTCATGCATTGCACGTGTCTGCTCAGGGCTCTGAGTTCCTTCCATCTGTCTCGCTGTCTTTGCTCAGGATTTTAAGTGCTCTGCCTGCTCCCGCCTTCCTTTTCCTCATAAAATCCATGGAAAAGTCGTGCTGAAGCACAGAATGTGCTCCCACCATCAGGGAGATAGATGCTTAAACTGAAGCAGAAAACGCAGAATAAAAGGAAAAATTGTCAGTGTGAGATATCTCCCAATAGCAAAGCAAATTCATTGCTCAAAATCATGTTTCCTTTTTTTTTCACCATAAGAAAAAAAGAAAAAAAAGAATTTAAATTGTGCAGGATATTTCATGGGCTGTTATATAAAACAGGTGAAAGAAGGTTGGTGGTTATGAACAAATCTCAAACCCCGAGGTTTGTTGGATGCTTTCACCAGCTGTGTTCAACAAGGCAGTGTAGGAACATAAGAAAGCAAGAGAAAATTGGTGAAATCCCTGCAAAGGCACTTCAAGTTAAGTGACTTCTTCACCTAATACCTGCTAAACCCCCCTCTCCCTCACAATGCTCTTTGGCTGTCCCCCAGTGCTGAATTTCAGAGATTTACTCTAAAGCAATTCCTCACTCCAAGGTTTTTTGCCAATATATCCATTTTCAGTCCACTCTCCAGCCTGAATTGGCTCTCGGATGCCTTCCTGAGTGATTCTCCCTGAGAGGCCATAACTGAGGCTGTATTTTGTGTTTAACCCAAGACAAGCACAGGACAAAGCACATCCCACGCCAGAGCTGAGTGGATCCGCGCAGCTAAATCCATCTGGCTGGATTTTCAACAAACCCAAGCTCCTGAACCACGAGCACGGATCATCAGCGTGGTGCTGCAGCAGGAGCTGCAGCGAATCCCACACCCTGCACCCCGTGGTGTGTTGGGGAACCTCCTGGCTCTGGGTGTCTCTGGCAGAAAACTGCTCTCTGAGGGCAGAAAACTCAGCCACGTTCACTTCCTTGGATTCCTGGCCTCCCTGGAGACGTTGTCACCACAGCACAAGGTGACCCCTGAGCTGAAGCCCTGCTGACCTGGGAGCAGCTTCCTCCTGGCCATGGCTGCTGCCCGGTGGCTCTCATACTCCACGAAAGCAAAGCCCCTGTTTTTGGTTTTGTCGGCTGCGCTGGGGTAGACGATGACGTCCACGACGCCGTCTGTGACCTTCTTCATCTCTGTCAGGATCTCCTCCCTCTTCTTGGTTTTGGGGATGCCCCCCACGAACAGGCGGCAGTTGTCCACGCTGGCACACACCCCCAGGAGCCTCCCGTTCCTGGAACAACAGAGCTGCTTTGTCAGGAGCCAAGACAGGGGAAGGTTAAAGCAAAGCCCCTCTTCTGTCCCAAAACACAAGGCCAAACACAAGGCTTCGGTGTCAGCTGCTCTTTGGGATATTCCAGTGGCCTTGCTCGGTGCAAAAGCTGCCACTCTGCTAAATCTGACATCAAAGTCAGGCACCGCAGCTGAGCTGAAGGATTTGAGGGAGAAACCAAAGCCAAATTTTACTTTTCCTTCCTGGGATTCTCCCTTTTGCTGCCACCAGGCAACTGCACCCCCCATCCCAGTCATCAGTATAAGCCAGGACTCGTGTTCACCAGTGGCTTGTGGCTTCCCACTCACCTCCTGACTGAGGTTCTGGGGAAAGGAAATCCCTTGTCATGGAGAGGCACCATCTGGGGACTCGCTGATGCCAGCTGTCGTGAAGACCCCAAACTAAAAACTTCCCTTATTCACCACTACAAGGTCAAAGTATCTCTCATAGGTCTGGAGAAGTGCAAAACTTCTTTAGAGGAGTCTTTGGAACCAGGGAAGGAAGTGGCGGAGGTGGAGGTGGATGAAGCCTGATCCCTAAGGCCTTCCAACCTCTGCCACAAATGCCACATCTCCAAGCCCTGCGTGTGCCCTGTGAGCTGCTCAAAGCAGTTCACCACCCATCTATTTTTCTTAAAAGCAAAAATGAAAGCTGTGCAATTGCCAGAATGGTTTACCCCAAAAGGTTTTTAAGCAAAGGCATCAACTCATCCCACTTTGAACTGGCAAAAAACATTTCGTGTGGTTGAAATCCAACCAACACGTACTGATGGGCCCATCTGTTGTTGATTTCTGGGTGTTTTGTTCCCAATTTTTAGTCACAAACATGCGGGCTTTTTCTGTTCCTTTCTATTAGGAAATGGCACTGTTTTGCCAATTGGTTTCCATCCTATTTCACCATCTTTTGCAATTGCTCCATCTCCCAGAACGTATCTGCAGAATCTGTCACGAGGGAGACTGTGAATAGAATAAATCAACAACAAACAACCTGAGGGGAACATAATAAACAGCACTGGCTAGGGGAAAGTTAATTTGATCCAGAGCAGAATATTTTTCTCCAATGTCCTGATAGATTTTTTTGTTGTTTTCTTGTGAGGAAGAAATTTCCTGTGAAAGATGTTGACTTCATTGAGCAGTGCCTGCACAGGGAGACAGGAGGAGATTTCCCCTCAAAACTCAGCAATCTAAATAACCTTGCTCTGGGCTGCCAGGAAAAGTATCCCTTACATGCCTTACATACAAATAGAGAGATACATGTGATTTAAAGCTGCTGTGAGGGTGTTTGCCACGCTTACCTGATTTCATAATTATTGAGCGTCTTTATTGCATTCTTGGCCTCCTGTTTATTGGAGAAGGTCACAAAGGCATAGCCCCTGTTGTTGCCATTGAAGTCCATCATCATCCTCATCTCATAGATTTTGCCAATCTGCCAAGTGAGAGGGATTTGTCAGCAAGGCGGAAGCGGTTAGAGATGACTGGGATCCTAAAGCCCACCCAGTTCCAGTTCCGTGGGCAGGGACGCCTTCCACTGCCCACACTGCTCCAAGCCCTGCCCAGCCTGGCCTTGGAATCAGCTCAGGTCAGCCCTGAAATGCAGCTCTGACCATCACTAACTCAGCAGCTGCCACCAAGTCCCACCTTTTCACAGAGAGGGATAAGCTCATCCTCAAAGAGGTCTCGGGGCAGTTTCCCGATGAAGATCTCACAGCCCCTCTCCGGTGGAGGGCCATCCCAGCCCGGTGGTGGTCCCCCGTATTTCCTCTGCCCATTTTCCTGCCATGGAGAAAAGAGAAAAGAAAGGTTCAGCTGTCGGTTTTTAAACATGGATCAAACCAACCCCTTCTCTGGGAATGACCCTCGAGGCAGACACCCTCCTTCCCATCAGCTCCTCACGGATTCACCGGGATAACGCAGTGTCCCGCTGCCAAGGCTGGCATACTCCCGAAGTCCAAGTGCAGACAGTCAGGTAACTCCCTGGAAAACAGAAATCCTCCTGGCTCTGGGAGGGGAATCTCTGTGGGCTCTGTGTTAGCCGTGGGCTGGGTAATGGAACGCTTGCCAAATTCATAATTTGTCTTGTTTTTCATCCAATCCAAGGATGACACCGGCCCACGCAGGAGCTCCTTTTGGCACAGAGCGAATCCTGGCCCCAAATAATACCCAAAGATGTGAAGACCAGTTGGTATTTCCGTTTTGGTATGTCTTTGCTAGATGAGTGTGTCTCTGTTTTCCTCTCCTATTTTTAATCATATTTCCTGTATTTCCTTCCTTCCTCCTCTCCCTCGTTCCCCCGTCTCTCCTTCCCTCTCCCTACAGTGATTCCCTGCTCCCGGAGGAGCCATGGCTCCAGTAATTTTTCCATTTTTGGCTCCCTGACCATTTCTTTAGTCACTTCCAACTCCGGGATTATTCCAGGCAAGCCTTGTACAGCTGATTTAAGCGGAACATAAACAAACAGGCATCCTTATGGGAAAATAGGAATATACCACAAACCCGTTTAGTTTTCTTGAGCCCAGAAAAGGCCCTGAATTATCCACGCTCATTCCTGGTTTTCCAATGTTTTCAGCAGTGATGGAGTCCTGGGGACACTTGAATTTGTGCCTGAGCTGGTGTGTGATGGGGCACAGCAGAAATAAAGCCTTCCCTCAAGTTGCAGTGGCTTCATTTGTGGCTGGAAGGCAGCACCCCAACAAACCCCTCTTGAAAAGGTGCCTGGAGGGCAAGTGGACATCGGCCACTTCCCACAGATGAACGAGCCACTGAGGGAGAAGATGTTTGGCTGCACCCACAGACAGGTTGGAAGAAAAATCCCTAAGGTACAGGAAAATTAGGAGAGGGGCAGGGAAGAGAAAAAGATAAAACAGCAAGGTTGCAATGGAGAAGGAAAGAAGAAGAGGGAGGAGTTAAAGAGGAAGAGAAAGAAAAGAGAAAGATGTTGAAGCGTGTGGGGGACTGGGGGGCTGAAATCTGTGGTTCAGGAGTGAGCTATAGCCAGATGTGACGGTAGGAAAAATGGAACACCAGGATAATTCCAAGGCCAGCTTGGACAGGGCTTGGATTAACCTGGGCCAGTGGAAGGTGTCCCTGCCTATGGCATGGGGCTGGAATGAGCAGGGCTTTAAGGAGCCTCCCAACCCCTATGACTCTAAGAAAGCCCCAGTAGATCCAAGACACAAACAAGTCCCTTATCCTGTGGGTCAGGTACAGCCGAAAGGCTCCTCAAGGGCACCAAACGCAGCTGCTGGCCTGCTCCTGGAATGTGCTTTTTCCCAGGAATCTCAGGTTTTGCTTGGGGCTGTTGTGCCCTCTAGTGCTATGCAAAGCAAGGCAAAGTTCACGGCCTGCACCTGCCTAAAACCCTGAGTTTCCAGTTCCTGTTTCCAGGACGCAAGGCCGGTCATGGCAGTGCCCAGTGCTCTCCAAGGCTGAGCTCGTTTCGGTCGTGATAGCCAAGAAAGGCTTTCTCAGGTGGGGGTTGAAGGTCATGCCCAGGCTCCACCTGCCCTAACCATGGGAGGTTTGGATCTTGGAGACCTTGGAGTCTAAACTAGGAGCAAACCTTGGGGCAGGGGAGGCACCTGCCTCCCACGTACCTGTGCAAGGCTCTGCACACAAGGTGACGTGCTGGACTTCCCACCTCACCCCTCCTCTGAAACTTTGCTCAGGGAGTTTTCTTTGGCTTTGAGACACCAGTCCCGACCTTTCCCAACATTTAGCAGTGCTCAGGGTTGTTCTTCCCCCACCTTTATCATACTTTCCCATCAAGCAACAAATTCCGGGAGGAATAAGATCCTGCCTCGTGGAAGACAACGCAGCGATGGTCAGCACGGACGTGAGAGACAAACAGAGGGAAAAGGAACGAGCAAGGAGTGATTCAGGAGCAGGGATTCACTGCTCACACCCCCGGTGGACCTTCAGGATGAAGCTGGACACTGCACAAAAGGATGGGACCGTGAATTCCTACCTGGATCAAATTATATCCCGTTCGCTGAATTAACGCACGGAGGGCGGCTTCTTTCTGTGTGCCGGTCAATCCATCCCCGGATTTGTGATTTGATTCCATTGGGAGTGATTATCAGCAAAAAATCAGGTTAATTAGGGGTGCTCACTGCAATCAAATTTAAGATAAATTAAATAAATTAATATGGCTGGGAGGAGAAAGTCCACCCTCCTGAGAAAGTTTACAGGGTCGCTTTTCCTCAATCAGTTATTTTGGAGATAAACCCAAAACAGAACAGCAGAGACCATAGAAAAAGCAGAAATATCCCCCTTGCTGAATGGAAATAAGCAGCTTTTAAACCCACAGTCAGATCTTGGGGAGGTGCAGAGGGAATTTGTAGCCTTTTGGTGGTGTCTCAGGAGGAAAAAATATGTAATTATTATCATGCCTAATCCTGCACTGAGTACACAACAATGAGTCCTTCAGGCCTCGTGTGATGCTGACACTGGAACCTTGTACCAGTCATGTCCAGCACTCTGTGAGAAGCAGGACCTAGCTCCAAATTTGGCCTATTTTTACTTTCGGAAATAAAGAACATGGGAGAACTTCAGATCTTAGCTCAGCTCAGGGCTGGAACAACCTTGGGTTCAGACATTTCAAATAAGAGCTGCAGTTTCAGGTCATGGCTGATTCAAGATTGTTTGCTTTGGTTTGGGTTTGGGCTGAAAACATCATAAAACTGAAATCTGAATCTGACTTGGGCTACACACTGGGAAAGGGGCATTTAGAAGATGGATTCACCGCTGGTGATTCCCCGTTCTTCCTGAATGCTGAGCTCTGAGCTTGTCCAAAATCCATTTGTGTGCTCCAGGCAGACAAACAGGGTCTGTAGGTGCAAGGCTGAGCTTGAAGCCTCAGGCTGATGCTGAACAAGCAGCCAGACCAACCCCAGTCCCCTCCTCAGCTCCTTGCAGCCAGAGCTGGGGGCCAGTGGGACCAAGGACTTCATGCAGGAAAACGCTAAATTGTGCCATCCAGCATGGTTGTTATTGCCTAAAATCGCATTTTACTGTAGAAAGGTGGAGGTAAGGAAAGGTGGGAACTCTCAGGCTTGTCTGGAGAGCAAACAGGGCCAAAAGTGGCTGGGAGGGGTGGCCTGGGGGTGAGGGGGATGGGGCACCCTGGGAGCACACAGGGGTGGGATGCTGGGCAGAAGGGAAATCCAGAGCAGTAGGAAGGTGGAAGGAAGGTGGATTGCTGTGCCTGCACCCTGAGCTAGTGCCGGATTTTGGGGAGGAGGCCCTGAACAATCCCCCTGCACGTAAGGTGAGCACTGCACGTAAAGAACTGCAGGCAGAGAAGTGCAATCTGTCTGGTTACAGCTGATTTTCTGAGCGAGCCAGGATTCTGTGAAAACAACAGGAAAAGCCTTGTCCAGTACCCAGCTTTGAACACCAACCCCTTTCAGCAGCACATGCTGCTTTTGAGGTTCACTGAGGGAGCAGCCAAGGCTTGGGGCAGCCCACTTTGCCTTTGGATATTACCTGCCCTGTGCTCCTCTGCCTTTGTGCCCTGGAAGACTTAAACAGCTGCTTTCCATTTAAAACGGATTATTCCCAGCACCAAAAACGGGGCCCGAGCCCGGGTGTTTGGGGGATCTCAGCCTCGCGTCACTCGGGCTCTGCCACACCGAGATCCAGAGACTGTGACTCAAATACTTGGAAACAGAGGCACCTCTGCAATGCCAGATTTTGGGGCTGTTTAATGCAGAGGTTGGTGAGGCTCTTCTGATTTTATTTTACTTTTTTTCCCCATGCTCCCAGCTTCTCCAGTGTTTTAATTACTACCAACGCGCAGGGGCTGGGACATGGATTATCCAGCCCCGCAGCTCCCTCCCGTCTCTAATTCCTAAACGAGTGTTTTCTGCAGCAGCTGGAGCCCAGTTATTGGTTTGTTTCGCCCTTCTGAGGGCAGCAACAAAAGCCTGTCGATGTTTGTGGTGTCTGCACCTCCTGCTTCCTCCGGAGCTGGCGTTCAGCAGGCACGGGGCAGGATTAGCACACTGCTGTGCAGAAACCACTTGGAGCTTTTCCCAGGCTGCTTCAGAAGGAGAAAGTGAGCGTTCAAAAACAACCCCCGTTAAAATCCAGATTGGTTTTGCACCCTCCCCTGCTTGGGCAGAGACACCCTATATCCACCCTGTAGGGGAAAGCTCTGTCGCACTGCAAATGTGGCCCCTTATATTCTGCTTTTGGAGCATCCTGGGTTCGTCGGGGAATTGAGGGATCCAACTGCAGCTCTCGGTCGGTGGGTGGGTCTCTCTGAGCCCTTAGAGCTGGACTTGAGCACTGCCAGGCTAGATGCCTGCTCGGCTGCTGCTCTGCATGCATTTGCTCGTGGATCCTTTAAGGGCACGCATCTTCTCCTGCAGGGAGGAGGGATTTCCAGGAAGGTCTCTCTCCCTCCCGGGGTGCTTTCACGCCGAGCAGTGAGCACAAGCCTCGGGGCTGGCGGATGGATGGGAACAGAGCATCTCCCTGGCCGGTGCCTTTCCAGCAGGAGCAATATCCCTCTCTGCCTTCTGCCTTATTAGATAAGACAGCCGAGCTCCTCTGGGCTCTTCTCGTAAGGCATCCTGCAAAGACTGCAGGCTCTAGACCAGCATGTCTAGACACTGGTGCACTCCAGGATATGCTGAAGCGATCCGCTTGGAATTAGGGAGCATTCAAGGTTGCGGTGAAGTACTAAACACAGCCTGCTACAAAACCCGGGCTCTGGGGGGGTTTGTTAACGAGCATCTGGCTTTAACCCGTGCCCGATGCTTCCACACATCCCTGCCTTTGGAGAAAGCCCGATCTGACCCAAGGAAACAGCCCTTCCCATGGAAGAGCTGCAGGATGCCCATCCGACTCACCTGGAGCTCTGGAGCTGGTCCTGCTGGAAGTGGGGTCCAGCTGGAGGCCCCCACCCCAGGGTAGCTCCAGCCCCTGCAAGCCCCCAGCCCTCATTCCGGAGAAGGCCAGGACCGGACACAGGCATGGACAGCCGCAGGCACCGCCCAGGTTTGGTAGCCCCACTCTGAGCAGTTAATTCACACCTACTAATTACCAGCCCAGCGTCATTCACAGCTTATTGATGAGCTAAAGAGCTTTCCCCCATCAGTGGAGTTTCTCCGGGCTGGAGACAGCAAACACCTCTCTTTAAAAAGAGGCATAAATCCCAACACAACAAATCCCAAGCCCAGGAAAACAGGCTTTCCACCCTGCAATTTTCCAGGCTCTTCTTCTCTCCCTCTTTCTCTCCTGCCTCCCTCGGCCCAAGGACATCTAAACACTTTTTTGGACAGGGCACTTTTTCCACTTCTGCCACCCAAGCGTCCACAGATGGAATCACAGAATCATTTAAGTTGGAAAAGCCCTCTCAGACCATCGAGTCCAATGATTTAAGGCAGCACTGCCAGGCCCACCACCAAACCACGTCCCCGGGTGCCACATCCCGGTGTCCATCAGTGCACCCAGACCATTTCCAGGATACAAATCGTGGGGGGATGTTTGATTTCTGAAACCGGTGGCATTCCAGCCCTTTCCCCTTTATTCCAGGCACCAGCCCCGGTCCTTGCAGCAGTGCCAGTGTGCTGGGAGATTTTTTTACCTTAAGGGAGGAGAATTCCTGTCACCCAGAGGAAACACGATTACTTTCTCTCCTTCTTTGTTCCTCGAGCCAGGAATCAATTGGCAAATCCGCCCTCACAGGGGGAAAACCCCCATTCCGTGGCTGGTGATGGAAAATGTGAATGACTGCAGCAAATTCAGGCAGTGTTTTCAGCACTGCTTTAAAAAAAAGGATCAACCCTTCATAGAAATAATAGTTCTGGAATTAAACCAATTTCAGGGATTTGCCCTTAAATGGATTATCATTAACAAGGGCCACCATGCAAAAAAAAAAAAGGAGGGGGAGAAGTTGCATTTTGTTCGGAAGTTTAAGTTGAAATTAACACCTTTGGAAATGCAAACTATCCATATTTCCTATTTCACCCCCATTTGTGATGAAATTTTGACAATACCACCAAGTTATCACGGTCACAGCATCAAGAAAAGGAAGGTTCTGCTTGTGCCTGAAATCAGAATACCCCTGGGTCTACTTTTCCTCTCTCCACTCTCATTTATTTTAGGTTTCTGCTAAAATTTGGAAGTGCCAAGGAAAGAAAAGGTCCTTTTATGCCTTGCAAGCCCACATCAACAAGAAACAAACCTATTATGCCACAACTTCACCTCTCCATGACCACTTCTACGCGGCTTCCTCACACCTACTACAGCACATCCTCTGACTTTGCTCCATCCATCCGGGAGATGAACCCAGAAGCTTTTACCTCCAAAAATGTGGAAAATTTTGCTTCACTTTGGGGTTATTTGGAAAAGGAAGAGTCTCTTTCCTCAGCCAAGGGACGTCTCCCATGGCAGGATTTTTGCCGAGGGGAGCACAGGTGGTGTTGGAGGGCAGAGCCTGCCCCTCTGCAGCCTCTCTGGGGAAAGCTGGTTCCTGGTTCCATGAAGGAGATACGGAACCCCCGTTTATCCCACGGGATCAATACACACCTGACTGTGCTGAGCCACTTGGACACATCTAATTGAGGCTGTTTTGTGCCAGTGCCCCCTCAGATCAACTGCTCCTCCTGAAGAATCACCACCTCTGGAAAGATATTCACTCTTTTCCCTAATAACCCAAATCGGTCACTTAGAGAAACGATTTTCCTCTAGCTTATCAGTGTTTTGGGCATTTTTTTCCCCCTCCCTCCAGGCTTCAAGCAATATGTATTCTTTTCTATACATCCATAAACACCAAGCATTCTTCATTCTCTTCCCCCAAACTGGAAGCCTTGTGGGCTGCCCCAGCTCCTTGCTGGGGTGACACGCTGAGGGACGGAGTCCGATTGAGCAACGCAGCACGAGGCTTTCGTCCCTGGGCTTCCCAGGGTGGGAGGTTGTTCTCCAGCTCAGGTGGCTCCACACAAAGTGGGAACTCACAGGCATTTGCAGGAAAGCAGGAGGAATTGGGAACAGTGTGATTCGGAGCACTGCAGCACATGAGCCTGGAGCAAACATTTCATGCCTAATCCAGCACGTTTTTTGCTCAGCCCCTTTTGCTTGGGAATCAGCTTCTCCCTTTGGAATTCCTTTCCTCTTGGGCCCAGCTTTTGCAGCTCTGTCACCAAATGCACACAAATGCCTCCAAAAAAGTCCCTCTGTGATGCTGAGCCCAGCCTCCTTCCCTCCTTAATTTGCATCCCCATGTGCCGAACACTTTGAAACCATCCTTCCTCCCCTGCCTGCTGCCACCCAAAACTCCTATTGCACCGAGGGAAGGAGCCTGGGAGGAGCATTCTGTGCTGGGCAGAAACTATCCCTGCTAGTTGGAAGGGATCAGGGAAAACAGAGGGGTTTTTAGGAGCAGCGATTGCCTTCGCTAGGGAGACCGGCCTCTGGCAAAGAGAAGGAGGGATCCCGAGTCGGCTGGAAAGATCTCTAATGATTAAGCCCCAGAAAGTTGCGCTTTAACAAATCCAGGGCGAATTATGGCAGGGAAAATCCCTCCTCCCCCTCCACCTTGTCTGGCCTGGCTTTCCAGGCGAGCAGGAAAAGCAGAAAACCCCCTCTTTCCATGGCTTTGCCAGGCAGAAACCGCGTCGAGGCCCCCGGGGAGCCCTTCTGTGCCCACCCTGCTCATCCCAAACTCAGAGCCAGGGGTGTGGGGCTGTGTGGGGCCAGCCAGGGGGTCCTGGCCCCTCAGTCCAGCCCTGCTGGTGTGGGGCAGCTCCGCGGTGTGAGTCTGATGCTGGGGCACTGTTGGGGTGGGAGCTCCCGATGGAGCTGCTCCTCCCCAACCCCACCAGCAGCCCCATTTCACAGCGCCAGTCCCACTCCCCCAAACCCCAGAGCCACGAGCAGCCACCTACCTGAGCAATTTTGGAGATCACCCCCGGGGAAAAGGTCTCCTTGATTGTGGGGAGTTTGCGACGTGTCACTGCGGTTATTCCCTAATCATCATATCAAACTCCAAAGGTTCAGCAGCCCCGGCTGCTTTACAGTCCCGCGGGTTAAACGTTAACCCGCCCTATCTGCTGGCTCCCTGCAGGCCTTTGACCAGATAGCTGCCTCAGACAGCACCCACCAGGCCCAGCTTTCCTGAAATAAATGCAGGGCACCACAGGCAGACCCCAGTTGAAGGGCTGGGACCATTCTGACACTGGTTTGCTCCCTGCCGGGGCCTTTCCCACCTGATCCATCCCTGGTGCTGCAGCGCTCCCCAGCAGAGATGCTGCGAGAAGGGACACAGCCTTGTGACACTCCTGGGCTCCACAGGAGGTTTGGGTTTGCTGGAGGATGATGGCAGGAGTGAGAAATCCCTCCTGGTGGAGAAATCCCTCCTGGTGGCCTACGCAAAGCTGTGGGTTTGCAGGAACTGCTCCAAAAACCTCATCCAAGCAAAGACTCGCAGTGAGGAAAGCCAGTGCGGGTTTTGGGAAGGGTTTGTTGCATCCAGGAAAGGCTGTGAATAAATCCAGCAGGCACGAATCTCTGCAAGGGGCGGCTTCCAGGTGGGGCAATCTCTGAGCACCCCAACTCTGTGGTCCTTGTGCCACATCTGGTGATGCAACAGCTGAATTGAATGTTTGGCTCTTTCCAAAATCCTTCTGGACCCTCACAGGAATGAAATGGGCACCACGGGAGTGTAGCAGAGCGATTTCATGGAATTATAAAATCGTTAAGTTTGGAAAAGACCTTTATGATCATCAAGTCAAACCAGCACCACCACCGTGCTCGCCACTAAACCATTTTTCTCATTTGATGTGCAAGTTTAGGATCCCAGCATCGGGATCCATCCCTGGAATTGCATCCTGCTGACCTCAGAGCTGGACCACAACCAGGCTGGGGCACAGTTTGCCAGCCCAGAGCTGACCCCCACCACACATTGATGCAGTCCCGGGTTTCGTTTGCAGCCCTGTGAAATGAAGCATTCATAATTAGGTGTTGCTGACGCTTCAGCTTTGGAAAAGTGCCATCCCTGTGTTTGCTCAGCTTTAAAAGCGTGAGGTATCCCTGAGGGGGGCAGGTGGCAGGGCCTGGATCCCTCACGGGGAGCAGCATCCTGCTCCTTCCTCCCTGCAGCCACTGTCTCACCAGGGGGCTGCTCCCACTGCCCGGATTGCTCCCAAGGAAATGCCTGCCCTCTGGCATCCACCTTTCTGCAGAATTTAGGGGTTCAAATGCAGGTTTGGGAGCATATTCAAAGGAGATAAAACCCCCAAACAAGCCCTTCCCAGCCAGTTATGAGCACCTCTTGCTGAGCACAGGCTGGGATCTGCTGCTTCTCCTGATCTCCGGGCAGAGTTTGGGAATGACGGGCAGATGTCACAATGGATTTTTTCCCTCTCAAGGGGATTTTTCTATCTTTAGCATGCCATCCCGTCCTGTCCTAAAGGATTGGTGGGATTTGATCACTGGTGACACTGGATTTCAGACTGAAGGCCCCAGTGTGCCACCGAGCACTTCAGACTGCACAGGAAAATGAGCTGAAATCATTCAGTGACCAATTAAAGGCCTCTGCCCTGGAACTGTGACAGTGGGAGGAGCAAACCAGGTCCCTAAAATCAAGTGTCACACACCTTCACAGGCCTAGCACTAAAAAGAGCAATGAAAAAGTCTCTCTGGGAGAAATGTGAGGTGTGACCTGAGTGCAGGTAACAGGACCCTGATGGCCTGTGAGCAAGGGGGGGGATGAAAGGCAGGTGGCCATGGCATGGAAATAGGACAGTTTGGGATGGAAAGCCATGTTTTGAGGTAGAAACCGGCTGTGGATTGAGCCACAGGTGTGAGGGAAGCACGACAACACACGTGGATGTGGAAAGCCATTCCGATGCCAGAGGGGTTGGAATTTCAGCGTAATTTTTTGAGGTTGTGCAGGAAAGGGCAGCTGTGATGCTTTTCTTCCATGTCTTCCTCTCTCTGCCACAGATTTTGCTCAGAAGAGGAAAAGTGATCAAGAGAGGAGATGAGATTTGTGCTCATGTTTCCTTGAAAGCCTCTCGAGAGGCAGAGTGGAGCAGCCCCAAGAGCAGTAGGACATAATTGTTTCCTTCTCCACAATCACAGCAGCAGTGGGCTGCCTCCTCGAGGGTCCGCCTCAGCCTGCCAGGTGGGATCCAGGAAAAGCACTTCCAGCTCAGGAAAAACGACACTTGAGTGGATGTCACCCCTTTGTGTTATTTATTTACTGCCACAAACCCCCTAAGGGGGTCTGATCCTCTGCCTTTCCCTGGAGGTACTGCACGAAGTTTCCCAGGATGTCCAGCAAGGGGTTTATGGCAAATCTCTGGCTGTGCCAAGTCCTGCTGGGGATCAGCATCTATCCTTTAACACGGCAATAAAGCTAATAAAAATATCCTTGGTGTGAGGAGGAGCAGGGTCAGAGCCCGGCCTTGGAAAAACATGGAAATGGTGATGTTGAGAGCATCTCCTGAGTGTGGTGTTTGCTGTGCTTGGTGGAGACACCCTGGCCAGACAGACCCTGCCGTGTTCCAGCTGTGGGGATGCTCTGGGTGGTGACATTCCCACTGCGGGGACTACTGGAAACTGGGGAAGAAATGGGATGTTGCCAAAAAACTTTGAATTTTCCCAAGTCAGCTACAGATTTCGAGGGACGTGTATCAGTTTCTGGGTAGGGTGCTAAAGATTGTTAAACACCCCTGCAGCTCGTTACAGCTCTCTAAACATCACTGTTCTCCCTTTCCCCTGAATAGATCTGCATGCTGCAGTGCCACTGTGCTCTGTAATGAGGAACAATTCAACTGAAGTCTCAATACTTTCAGAAAACGATCCTCTGCTTCAGCAGCCTGACTCACACCCTGCTGGAGAGCTGCTGCTAGGCTGGAAAGGAATTTATAGTGGAGCAAACAGCCTGTGTCTGTTTGTATTTATAGATATGAAAACCACTTGGTTCTAATTCCAAAACTGATATTAGGTGAAAAAAAAAATTCCTTTAAAAAAATGGGCACAAATGAGGTTTCTGCACGCCTTTCCCTCGGGCCTGGGAGTCTCCAGACTCTTGTGGTGCCACTTTTTCCTTGTTGTGGCTGAGATGGTTTAGGTTTGTTTGTGCCATGGAGAAGCAGCAGCTGTGCCCAAGGGGGGGCTGGATCGTGCTGCTGCCAAAGACAATAGAATTAATTATAAAAGTTTTGTGTGCCTGTGGCTTCAAGATAAATCCGTGGCCACAAGTACTGCTGTGATGTAGGATAGTTTGATACGACCTGTGTTTGTGGAAGGCTGATGTTGGGATATGGATCAAATATTGACACTCTGCTGCTCCAGAAATGTTCTGCTGTGAGCCCAATGACTTCTGTAAAGCTGTGGTTACAACTTCTTCAGTCTCAGGTGTTTCTCCAGTGCCTCTGGGTAACAAAAGTATAAATAGTGGGTGTGCAATTCCAGCCTTGTTCTGTGGTGCAATGCCAGCCTGAATAACCACAGCATAGGAACAGGAAACACAGGACACTGGGAGCCAGCAAGCTCAGGAAATGCCCTCGTTCCCCACTTCTCTGCTCAAGATCGGCTCCTAAAATCCAAAATTAATTGCAAAGAAGCGATTTCAAACTGGAGCTGGTGGCAACAGCGCTCCTGCAAATGTGTTTGACACGAGAAGTGTTTGAATCCTGTCCCTGCTGGCCTGTCCTCCCCTTGGGCAAAGAATCCTCCAAAGGGCGTCAGCAGACCCAAATGTTTGGGAAGTTTAGTTGGAAGTTACATTCCACTGTTTTTAGTTCTGCTGACAATTTCCCAACCTGCTTCCCAGCTTCTGTCCAGGCAGTTTCTTGATGCTGAGAGTGTGACCTCCACCTGGTCTTAGGGAAAGGCAGGGGGATCCTGGGCCTGAAAATACCAGGTACTTTAGAAATGTTGTCAATTTATCAAAGTCCTCCCATTAAGTATGAAAGCAAACATTGAAGTCAGGTGTTAAAATTTCTGTAATGCACCTTTAAAATTAAAATCCTTTTCGCAAAATGTTACAGCACCCCACACTGTTTTGGGTCGGAAAGAACCCCAAAGCTCATCTTTTTCCATGGGCAGGGACACCTGCCACTATCCCAGGCTGCTCCAAGCCCTGTCCAGCCTGGCCTTGGGCACTTCCAGCTCTTATTTCTCCCTTAAATGCATTCAAGAAAATAGGATGTTCTGATAGTAATGGTTTACACTGAACAGAAGTGGAAAGCAGTAATTGGATTTACTGTACAAATCACTGACAGTAAGTCCTCTAATGCTGTTAGGACTCCTTAAAATAATAGACTTAAACCTCTCTCCCAGCTGAAACCAAAGCCCCCAAGGCAAATAATTACACTTAAAGGCCAGATGTGGTTGTTTTGCAGCACCTTTTTGTGGTTGCTGTTTGTGCAGGAGAAAAGCCTTGGCCTTTTTTCCTTTTTCTTTCTGTTGCAGGACAAATGAGTGGGATGGGAAAGACAAGGACTTGCACAGGTCTTTGTTTGCTTTGGAAGGACACCCTGCACAAGGGTGGCATGAGCTCAGCGTGCCCCAGCCTGCCTGGGTGCCTACAGCATAAATCCCAATATATCCTAATAGATACATTTAATATGTCCTACCTGGAAAGGGAAAGCTGCTGGGGAGAAGGAAACACCCCAGTGGTTGGGTGCAGGTGTAAAGAAAACGGGGTCAAGGCCACTGGTCCAGTTTGTTGGTGAGGGCAAACGGGGGAGGTAGGAAAAGTGGTATTGATCTGGGGATATAAGGGCACTGATAAGAGAAATGGGAACAATTTGCATGAACAGCTGGGCAAGTCCAGGCAGGAGAGATAGAGAGGAACGAGGCTTTTGCTTTATATATAAATGTGCTTTTAAAAAATTTAAAAGGTGGTCTTGTGCTTTGGAGATTTTTCCTCTGCTGGGAGAGCAGGGAGGTAAACAAGATTTTTCCAAGCAGCAGGTTGGCACTTGTAAGCCAGGCCTAACTACTAAGCTGAGCCTTTTACCTCTTCTGAGCTTTGGCCACCTGGGCAGGCAAGAGCAAATAGTTTGTGAGTTGTTTCCTTCCATGTGGCTTTTGCTTTTTTCCACTTGTGTCTTTCATCAAAGCCCATTTCAGAACTCCTGTGTCAGCCTGGTGGATGCAGGTATTTGTGGAGTATTTCCCACTTCACTCCTAAAGGGGTGGTTGCGTGCTCATGATTCATTGTGCCTTTCTAACCTGTGATAACTTTCTTCTGAAAAGTGGTTCTGCAGCACACTGAGTTCAGGTGTGTTTTATCATCTTGTGGGACGGCAGAAAAACACTTGGGACATCCCGGTGTCATTAAGGCATCGAGTACAGAAGTCTATAAAACTGGTCCAGAACCTTTACGAGGGATGCAGAGATGAAATAATGGCTGGGATAGGCTTTGATATCCTGAGTGGGCTTTGCAAGTCCCTGGTTTATGAATTCATTGAGAAGTTGGATCACAGAATGGATTGGGTTGGAAGGGAGTTTAAAGCCCATCCAGTGCCACCCCTGCCATGGGCAGGGACACCTTCCACTGTCCCAAGGTGCTCCAACCTGGCCTTGGGCACTGCCAGGGATCCAGGGGCAGCCACAGCTGCTCTGGGCACCCTGTGCCAGGGCCTCCCCACCCTCCCGGGGAACAATTCCTTCCCAATATCTGATATAAACCTGCCCTCTGGCACTTTAAAGCCATTTCTTGTCCTGTCACTCCATGCCCTTGTCAGAAGTCCCTGTCCCTGACTTTCCCCATGGCAGGAAAAGCAAGTCAGGGTTAACTTTGTTCCTACTCAGGCAGAGGTGCCGTGGAGAGGATCAGGCATGTGTGGCCTGTCCCAAATCACCTTAGGGATGAAGCGTGGGAGGGTGGGTACGGGAAACTGCAAAAGGAATTTAAAAAGGCTCCTGTGACCCGAAGAACCTGAGAAACAACCAGTGGGTGCTGAGCATTCCTGGGAAAGGAAAGTCCCAAGCTGGGAATGGGTGCTCAGCTCCTCCGGCTCCTAGGTACAGGAAGAATTACTCACCTACACAAATTGCAGAGGTGCCAAAGTGGGTGTTAATGCCCCACTGCCCCCCTAAATACACACATCTCATGGTGGAGACTTCCACACCTCTGCTCCAGCAGCCTCAAAGCGCTCAGAACCCAAAATAGTGCTGGCCAAGGGCTGGATTTCTTAAAATATTTCCCTGAGCCTTGTTCTTTTCCCTCTCTCCTTTCCCCAGCGGGTTGGTGGGTGGTCTGTTGGCTGGCTTTGGGTTTGGTCACCGGTGGCCTTGAGCTGAAGGTTTGGGGTTGTTGTGGCAGGGGCCGGTGCAGAGCTGGGTTCTGGGGTAGGAGACCTTGCTGGACCCCGGCTCAGAGGCAGGGGCGCTCATTCCTCCTTCAGCAGGCTGCAAAAAGTAGTTCAGGCTCGAATCGTGAGGCTTGGCCCCTTTGCCTGGGCTAAACCTGAACTTCCCCTGAGGGTTTGGGTTTGGGTTTGGATCCAGCCAGCAAAGTCCCGCTGTTGGAGTTCAGGGGGGCTGCCAAGCTGTCCTAAATTCAGGTGGGTGGCGGGGCTGGATCTCCCGCCATGAGGCCAACTGTGAACAAAAAAGAGTCTGTGATGCAGGGCAGTGGTGTTTAGCTTGGGATGTGTGACTCCTAACCACGAACAGAGTCAATATTTAATAGAAAAGAATGGAAAAATAGGAAAAATAGTAGTTGAAGCAGACCTGTGTCACCTCAGCATAGCTGTAAGGGGTATCTTTTGTCCTTTAAAGTGTTTATTTTATTTTCATTATTTTTTAAATGAATCTTGGACCCTGGCAGCTTTTGGGGTGTTGCGGTTTGCTGCTCCCAAGCCACTCTGCCAGCACCCTCCTCCGAGCTGCCCTGCAGAGTGAGGGATGGGAAATACACTCATTTTGCAGTGAATGTTTTTAAACAAACCCTTTACAGCTGTGGCCAGACTTGAACCATCAAATGTTTCCATGCCTGGTGAAAATGGGGTTTCTTTAAATAAAAACTGACACCACCACTCCAGAGCAGAGTTCCAGACTGGTTTGGGTGGGAAGGAACCTCAAAGGCCATCCAGTGCCACCCCTGCCATGGGCAGGGACACCTTCCACTGTCCCAGGCTGCTCCAAGCCCCAGTGTCCAGCCTGGCCTTGGGCACTGCCAGGGATCCAGGGGCAGCCACAGCTTCTCTGGGCACCCTGTGCCAGGGCCTGCCCACCCTCCCAGGGAACAATTCCTTCCCAATCTTTTAGATAAGCTCTGGTGTGGGGGGTGTTGGAGGCACCTTCTCCTTTCTGAGTCATGCTCGCTCTTCCCATCACATCAGATTCCTGCTGTGGATGGGGTGGCTTGGGATGGTCTTGCTGGAAAAACTAAAATGTCTAAAAAGGCCATCCATCCCCCAAGATCTCCTGGCCTCTCTCGCTGAGAGCAGTGCCACCATCCTGGACTCGACTTGCCCTGAAGTTCTGTCATTTCTTCGAGAGGGTTTCAGCTCTGGCAAGGTGTCATTTTCCCACTGGGGAAAGTGGCTTCTCAGGCAGCTCCAGCCCAGCTTGCTGCTGGAGCTGTTGGGAAGGACACGGCCACCCTTCCTGGCAAACCTTGCTAGCAACACTTGGGTCATATTCTCCTTTTATTTCCTCTGCTTTGAAAGCAGCCAGACTTCTCCCAAAACTTCGTGCAGCTGGAAATTGCTGAAGCCTCTCCAGCACCCAGCGACAAATTACAGCTGTGAGGTAACACACAGCCCTGGGCATTGGCTAGAAACAGCACATTCCCAATATTTTAATTCCTGTTTTGTATGTTTGGGAGAAAAAAACCCTTCAGATGCCGTGCAATGCATATATAAATTCTGAATTGTAAACAAATATCTTCCCTGGGACCTCCGATTTTTTTGGCAGTTTATCAAGCAGTGAGGTTTAAATGGGAATACATTCAGCTGGACTAGAAAGCAGTAAGAATATCCCTGGGATTTTGGAGCGGAATGGGGCTCCCTGAGCCCCATCATGAAAATTGAGACCTGAGAGCATCCCAAGGGACCTCTGGAGGGGACAAGAGCCAAGGTTTTGTCCCATTCATGGCCTGCATGAGCCAATTCTGTTGTGAGAAGGTCACAGATGAATTGGAGCTGCTTCTCCAGCCTTGCCAGAGAATTCCTGCTGCCCAAGCTCTGGGCCTCTGGACAGGGATGCTGTGTTCCCAAGGAGGATGGTTGGCACCTGTGGGATTGCTCAAATAACTCTTTAAAAACACTGAATGTGGATGCACCCTGTGTTGCTTCCCAGGCTTCAAACTGAGATGTGGCAGAACTCATGCTGCAGGAAAATAAAAATATATATTTAAAATGGCAAGGATCCAGTTAGGATAGGAAAAATGCCTCCCACAGACCCAAATCCACAGGTTGGAATCTGCTTTGTGCATCTTGGAAATTTGATTTTCACAGGTCCTGACTTCAGTGGAGAGGGGGATGGAGAGGTTTTGTCCCCAGCCTTGAGCAGTCACGCAAGGCTGGCTGTAAAACCCCTCCAGGTGAGCTGCCAGCAGCTTTTCCAGGAACACCAGGCTTGGGACCAGCTCTGCCTGTGGGAATGAGCTTGGGAAGGCAGGAAAACAAGGCTTTGAAAATAATACAGCTGGCTCTGTCACCTCGGTGTTTCCTTTCTTCATCAACACAACTTTACCTGGGTGCAGTGACTCTGAAGTGACTCTGAAGTGACTCTGAAGAGCAATCCTCCCTCCTTTCCCTTTCCAAAGTGGTCGGAATTGTCCCTTAGCTGCTGGATAAGGTGGCTCCTGGGAGCAGAGCGTGCTTACCTGGCTGTTCCCAGGCTCCAGTGTGGGGAGCAGGTGATGCAGAAAATGCTCAAACGCAGAACAAACCAAGCAGAGGAGAAATATTAATTGAGATTTTTCCAAAAGGCAGCTGGTTTTGTTGGTTTTGCTCACTGGGTTATGCAGATGCTCCCTTGGTGTCAGGGATCTCTGACTGAGCTGGTGCTTTCACTTGTGGCAGAAAGTATAAAAAGGGTCATAAATACAGCTTTGACGTCAGGTAAAAAGTAATAAAATCCCCCCAGAAGGCAGACAAAACTGCTTCTAAACCCAGCTTGCAGCAATTTCATACTCTATATATGCAAGAGGTTTCAGAAATAGTTCTGTAGCATCAAGAATTCATTGTTTTTCCCTGTAAATATTTCCTAGAGTAAAGAAAAAACCCAAACAATTCCCCAACTGTGCGTATCCCTGGTGGATTTGTACCTCCTGAGATGAATTTCATTATTTTTCACCCGTTCCACCTGAAACAGATCAGGTTTTACTGCCACAGTCAGTGTTGACTGAACTTTTTCTGTAGCTTTCGTGGTGTCTTTGAAGATCTGTGGGGTTTTCACTTAATTCCACCGCCCCCCCCCCCAACAGTTATGAACAGGTGGTGAGCAGAACAGGGTGTCATTCCTCAGAAAAAAAGGATTTAATCATGAAAATTCTATTTTTAAGGAACCTAAACCTGAACACCTGTGTTGGGAGCATCTGCAGGAGCTGAGGATCATCTTGGAATGGTTTCTCTGCTCAGTCGCTTCCAAAAGCAAAAGTCACGGAAGCTGAACATTGCTTGGGATTTTAAGCTGAAAATGTATTTAGAAAGCAGAGAGTCCTCGAGGGAATTGAGGTAAAAATAGCTGCCAAACAAGGCAAAATTGAAGAGGAAAAGAACATTTATATTCAGTATATTCATTTCTCACGGAGCCTGACGTTAACGGCTCTGCTGGGAAATTACATTATTATTGTTAAAATGCTGTGGAAATCCAAATAAAGGCTGGGAAGCTACAGGATGTTCTCGGAGGATGCAAGCTTTGCTGGAAGAAAATGAAATAAACAGTTCAGCTCCAACACCTAAATATTGATATAAAGATGTAGAAGTTGAGGAGGCTTCACAGACCAGCACGTGACGGGGATGTCCCAGGGCACCGGGCAGGCTTGGAAAGTCAAATATTCTCAGTGTCCCTGTGAAGCAGTTGGAGTTCATGCGGTGTCCTAGAAAAGCAGGATGTGAGCCAAGGAATAAAGGAATAACAACCAAAATAACGGAGTCAATGACTGGGTTGTGCAGGACTTGGGCTGCAGCAGCACAGGGAGGAACGGGGTTTAAAAATAGCCTCGCTCGTGGGTGAAAAGTCCCCTGGGAGAGCAGCCCTGAGCAGTGGGGGATCCCCATCCTCGGGGACAGCCCTGGTGCTCCCAGACCGTGCCAGGGCCCCTTTCCCAGTGCTTCCAGCAGGAGCCTGCTGGGATTGCTGGGCGATGCCAGAGCAGAGCGACTGCACGTGCTGCCACTTCAGGACAGCGGCTCCTGAGGGCGTTTCTAGGTCAGAAGAGCGCAGGGCAAGAGCCCCTCGTGGGAGAATCTCCCTGGAGTTCCCGGCTGTGTGTGGAGGTCGCTGCTTTCCCCGCAGTGGGTCAGGGCTGACATTTCCATATGGATCCTGTGGAGCCGCTCCCGGCCCGGGCCCAGCTCACACTTGGAGTTACTCCTGCTCAGCGGTCCCTTCACAGCAAAACGGAATGGGGGCCTTTTCCATGGGCCTTTTCCAACTTCTTTGTCACCCTCCTGGTTTTCCAGAGCCGCTTTGGACATGTCAGAGTTTCTTCCTGATGGTCGTGTTGTCACCTCCAAGCTCTGCATCCAAAGGCAGGACACGAGCAGGCCTGAGGACGGAAACCTGGGCTGTACCTCAAATCCCGCTGCCCCAAACACCCCCAGGCACAGCCAGGCTGCTCTTGGAGCTGATCCAAAGGAAATGCAGAGGGTGCTGAGGAGGAGCAGCCTTTAGTGGCATCGCCTTCCCAAGATATCCATCAGTTGTCACCCAATTTTGGCACTGGCCACTACTGCGAGGAGCAGGAAGCTTTTTAGATTGGTCCCAGATGAGATGCTGAGCATTTTCCAGGAGCATTTCTGTCTGGGAATAGACAGTGGGAGGCTGAGTGGATTTGTGGCCGGCCAGGTGGCCGTCACAGCTGTGCTGTGCTGCTGGATGTCACCCCTGCCACCGCTGCCCTCCGAGGCAGGAGGAGTGGCAGGGCTTTGTTCCACGGCTGCAGAGGGGAAATGCTCTGGGGCATGAGTTTTTCCTGAAAGGTGGAACCATTTTTATTATTGATTTACGGCTGCCTAAAAAATTTAACATATATTTTTTAAAATGTGTAATAATATATACAGTAAAATTGCATCTTTTAAAAATATATGGACAGTTCAGAAAAGTCTTTGCTTAAATTTGTAATAAGATCAAGTGATGGGAGATGACAAAAAAGGAAGTTTTTATGTGGCAATCATCTGTTTAAAAGTCTGGCAGAAAGTGATTTTTTTTTTAATGGAGTTATGCCAAAACTTTCAGGTTTTGTTCACGTTCACCATTTTTCAAAAATCACCCTGTGCTGAGTGGGAGGGAGGATACAGCCTTCAGAACCACAAATGCAGAGCGGGAAATTCTTCTGGGATAGCAGAGGGGGGGAAAAAAACCCCAGCAGGAATTCAGGCGTAGATGTTGAGAGCGTCTAAATTTGGCTGCTGGATTTTTGCAGCCCCAACAGGTCCCACTTGTGCAGTTTATTTTTTCCCCCCCTCTTTATTAAAAAGAAAACTCTTTGCAGTCCGTGGTTGGAGTGTCCAGTTGTGGAAGTGCCTCCAAAGGGGAGTTAATAATATTTATCTAAAACATGCCAGAGCCCACGTGGAGTCTGGGGGATTGGGCTGGATAAAACCAGAATGAAATCCCTGCTATCCTGGGAGTTGCTGGAGGGGCTTTTTTTTTTTCCCACCAGCCTCTGATGCTGTGGAGCAGTTGTGGTGAGAGCATGGATGTGATGATACCCTTATAGCCAAAGGAATATTTTTAGCTTCCTCGTTTTCCTTAAGGAAAATGACATCCTGCTTGTGACACTCTCAGGATTATTTTAATTTATATTAATAGGGGAAGAAGTTGAAGCTGTGGGACCATTTCCAGAGCAGTGTCATAAACAGCAGCGGGAAAAAATGCCAGAAAGAAAGAGGAGGATACAAGGGAGTATTTCCAGCTTATTGCTGCAAGAAAAATATTTAATGTGGGGTATCACAGTATTTTATATAATCCTAGAATGCTTTGGGTTGGAAGGAACCTTAAAGCTCATCCCATGCCATGGACAGGGACACCTTCCACTGTCCCAGGCTGCTCCAAGCCCCAATGTCCAGCCTGGCCTTGGGCACTTCCAGGGATCCAGGGGCAACCACAGCTGCTCTGGGCACCCTGTGCCAGGGCCTGCCCACCCTCCCAGGGAACAATTCCTTCCCAATATCCCATCCATCCCTGCCCTCTGGCACTGGGAAGCCATTCCCTGTGTCCTGTCCCTCCATCCCTTGTCCCCAGCTCCCTGGAGCCTTCTCCTCTCCAGGTGAGCACCCCCCAGCTCTCCCAGCCTGACTCCAGAGCAGAGGGGCTCTGTGAATTCATGAAATTTCACAAGAAAAAAATCCTAGATTTGGGTGATTGGAATAATTTCCCCTGACTTACTGCACATGCAGTGTCATTGTGCTGGAAGGTTTGATGAGTTATAATTAACAGCAGAGTGAATTCAACCGAGTTTCCCCAGTGGCAGTGGGGTTAGAAAGGGATGATCTTTAAGGTCTCCCTTCCAAGCCAAACCATTCTGGGATTCCATGGAAATGCCCGAGCAGCATCACCAGGAGCTTTCTGTGATCCAAAGGAGTGGTGGATTTCTTGCACGCTTCAGCAGCTGCAGGGCTGGGATGTTGTAGGACACACAGCACATCCCCACACTGCTCGTGCCCCAAGCCAACTTCAAGGCACTTTTCAAAGGTGTCAGGCAGCAAGAAATCCTGTGAGAAGCTCAGAAGGAACTCAGCACACCGGCTGCTCCATGGCATCATCTCCAAAGGGATTTGAAACGCTGATTTTTTAATATAAACATCTTTGTTCCCATTTAGGGAATTACTCTGTGGTGAAAAGGCTCATATCTGTCAGTAAATTAGACACTGAGGAGGTGACACAGTTTATTAAATTACCCAGTGAAATAGGGACTAAAACGATCACCGAAGAAGGAAACAGCACAGAATTAATCCTTCCTTTTTGTGGTCTTAAAATGCTCTCCCATTAAAATCTCCTGTGTCCGTAAGGCAGCTCCATCCCTTAGGAAGCTGCCATGAAACAGCTGATGTTAAGAGATCGGGGCGAAAAATAGGTTCAGACTTCTGCCACAATTTAAGCAAGTCATAAATAACAGAATATTTTCTTTTTTAACATGGTGGGGATTACTGCCTCCATCCAGCTCCTCCAAATCACACAGGGCTGTGACCTCGAGTCCACCCTGCTGCTGCTGCTGCAGAGGCTCTTTGCTTGCAAAAGCCAGTTTGAAAGAGAGAATGGTGGGGGTTGCAGAGGTGGAGTAAAAGGCAGGGTATTGATTTTATAAAAACCCAGCATCACCTTTGATACTCTGTTAAAGTTACACCAAGGGAGAGCTGGCACGGCTTCCAGAGGGATAATTACGGCCCCAGCCTGAGTAATGTCTGCGTGCTCTGGGCTTGCAGAGCGAGCTGCCTTTATTAGAGCGAGCTGGGATGAGAAATGAAGGCGCTGAGCCTTCCTGGGTTCAATAGTTGGCGTGTTTTACATATCTGCTGGCTGTAAACTGTTCTCTATAGTGCCTCGTTCCAGAGCAGCCGCGGGGAGCCAGGAGAACGAGCTCTGGCAATGCTGGCCGGAGCCGGGGGGTTACTTCCAGCAGCACTTCGTGTTTTGCCTCCTCTGAACGTGCGGACGTTCACCCTCCGTTGGGAGTGAGTTGTAGGAAGGGAGCTCTCGATCCTTCAGGACACTCTGGGACCCCTTTCTTATGGATGGGATCGTGCCCTTTCCTTGGATAAACTCACGGGGGGTCTCACTGGGCAGGCTTAAACGGTAAAAACGTGCACTAATAAAAGGCACCAAAAGGGGTTGGAAAGCTCTTCCCCAGCACTTGTAGTAGCTGCCCGGGCTACAGCCATCGCATCCTCACCAGTAACTGCGGCCGTCCCTAAATAAACAGCGCGGTGTTAATGCCGCGGAGGGCTGGGGTGGGTTTATCCCTGACAAACGGGGCTGTCCAGAGCTCAGCCCGGGCGGCGGTGCTGGGGCGGGGCGGAGTCGGGGCTGGGGCCGGTTCCAGCACCTGCCTCTATGCCGCTTGAGCCACAGAGAGCGGGACACAAAAATTCGCCTCCTCTCCTACCCTGCTCTCATTCTGCATCTCCCGCTCCGTGCCTTGAGGAGCTGCTGAGTTTCCCTGCTCCTGGCCGGGCTCTCCGGGCATCCTGGTGGGCACAGAGAGGAGCGGGATGTCGCTGCTCCTGTGCCTTGGGGGTGCGCAGGGTCCCTGTCCCTCTGCTTCCAGCCGTCCCTCCTGCTGGCTCTGGGCGTCCCCTCGGGAGCTGCCTGCGTGCCCGCTGTGCCAGCCTGGGAGGACAGCGGGACATGTGCAGGCTCCCAGCCGGGACAGGGATGCGGGACACGGTGGGGCTGTGGAACTTCATCCCCCTGTCGCGTGCCGCTCCTGGCTCTCTCGGTCTCTTCGCAGAGGCTTCTCGGTGTCGTGCTGGCGCTTCATTGCCCGCTGTTTTATCTCTGTGCTTATCGCAGTTGCTTCGGGCTGAACCCAGCCGCTGCGCTGGGAGGGTTCCAGAAAGGGCCGATGGATGCGGAGCGTGGCTTTGGCTCGGTGTAGAGGCTGTGACCCCACAGGCTTCCAGGGCCTCTTGCTCTGTGATTTTGGCCTCCCAGGAGCTGACCTTGAAGCTGCAGCAGTTGCTGGTTTTGAAATGGTGACGCTCCTTGGGTGACTCTGAGGCTGTCAGTGAACTCACGGAGCTAATTCCCCAGCTGTTCTTCCATAATATATATAAAAAAATATATTGATACAGCCCTTAACATAGACCCAAAGTAGATTACTGTGTATGTTTTACTGAGTGTGTTTTCCCTTCTGTGCATCCCAAGCAGCCCAAACCAGCTGGGATATTAATAATGACCACGTACTGGACTGCTCCCACACTTCAACCCCAGAGTGCCAGGGTGGGGAGGCAACCTGGGGCCTGTTCCTGCTGTTCTCTGCTCCAGAGATTGGATTTTCTTTAAGTGAAAGCTCTTCCCAAAACAGAGTCACAGTCCAGTGTCTCCAGTTGGGGTCCAGTAACATGGTGAGGGCTGGAGAGACTGCCAAGAGTGTGGGGCTGAGGGCAAGGGTGTAGCTGTTGGTTTAATTCACAGAAAATACATCATTATCCTGAACTCATGGCATCCTTGGGGTTTCCTCTCTGTGCTGCTGGCCCCTGGGGCTGCGAAACAACTCAAACCAGAAGTGATGTTCCTGGGGTAAAAACATGGAATTACACAGTCCCAGTTAAAAGAAGTGTTTGGCCGGGTTTTAAAAACCTCTTTGGGAAAAGTTGCGTCCTCCTTCTGATGCATGTGGGATTGTTGTAGGACAAAAATTGCATTTTGGAGCAGTCAGGGGGCTGCTGCTTGATGGAGATCCCTCTGCTTTCCTCATTCAGGAAGGACAGAGGTTTGGGAATGGCAGCAGCACGAGTGTCAGGTTTTGAGAAAAGGGGATCCTCCTTTCCTGACTGGGTATCCTGGCAGAAAGGCCACAAGTCTTTATGTTTAAATAGACAGAGGACTCTCCCATCCATAATTACATCTATAAACAGAAAATAGAGAATTTCATTGATAAGAGAACATAAAACTGCTTCAGGTGACCATGTTTTGAGAAAAGGGTTCCTCTTCCTCTATCATTTAAAAAAACTGGATAAAAGTGATGGTTGTGCACCTGGAATTGTTAAATAAATAATACAAACTCCTCCTGGCTCATTCCCAGGGGAGTATTTTTATCCCCAGATGAAGATATTCTTCACCCTAATTTTGTTTCTACACAAGTTAATGTTCTCCTGGGAAAAACATAAAGTCTGTAAAATAAGTGATGAGAAACAACCAACCCACTGCCCTACACACACACAAAGGACCAAGAAAACCCTGAGAACTTGCCCAAAGAAAGTAAAAACCCCAAAATAATTGAAGCATTTCAGAAGTAATTAAAACACACCAGGAAGTGATCATTCTGCCTTTAAAATGAACAAACTACCTAAAGCTGCTCCTTTCTGTGGAGCAAAGAGTTCTCAAGTCCATAATTACATACACAGATAGAAAATAAGGAACTGTATTGATAAGACAATTTTTCTTCCTTCTCTACCAAAGAGGTTAAAAAAAACCCACCTCCAAAAATCTCCATTTGCCTTAAAAAAAGAGATTAGGGAGTTGCCACTCAACCATGAACTCTCCAGCATGGAGGAAGTAGTTTAACTATTCTGTGACTCCAAAACCTGGTTGCCTTAAACCATCAGTATTTATTTAACTTAACTAAAAGCTTCATTAAAGCCTTAATTGCAAAACATGCTGGGATGAGTAACTGTGCCTAAGTGGAATGAAGGTTTCCCTTCCCCAAGAGATTTGCCCACCTTCATCTTCCTCAGAGACAGCTGAATTTGCTCTGCTTTATTCCCAGCCAGGTGTGAGGGATCCTCATTTTCCCCCTCCTGAGGCTGAGGGGACGCACCAGAAGGTCCAGGTGAGGATCCAGGGTGATTCCTGCATTTCCTGTCTCTACCCGAGGCCACACCTGCCCCATCCAGCTCTTTTCCACCCTGGGCCTTTCTCCTTCCACCTAGCTGCTTTGCCAGATGTTCATTTTCACTACTGATGCTTTTCTCCTACTTATCCAAGGCACTTTGACAAGAGGAATCCAGGAATGTCCTTCCAGGCTGAGTTCCTGTCCTTGTGGCAGGTTCCATGGTGCCAGATTTAGAGGAGACAGGCAGAGATCCCTCCTCCGGAGCCAGGTGTGCTTGCTCCTGTGGGGAATCATCCCCACATGGTCTTTTCCTTCCTCCATCACTTTCTCCCTCCTTTGGCTGAAGGGAGATGTTATTCCCGTTTTGGTCTGGAATTTTCTCTGTCTTCCTGATGATTTTGGTTCTGGTCTTCTCCAGCTGTGACTGTCGGGGGTCGGTCACCACCATTCTGGTGTGACCCGAGGCTGACTAAGGCTCGGGGGGTTGGGGGGAGCAGTGTCAGTCCCACCTAAGAGCTCACCCTGTTCCCCCACACACTTCCCAGCTGGTTGTTAGGAGCCAGCCAACCATTCCTACAGGAGTTTTTCTCCCGATGGAGCAGGCAGAGAGGAGCACCATTAGGGTGGGAATCCTTTATTTGGGGTCCGTTGCGAATCACAGAGTGGTCTCAACGAGCCACGGCCAGGAATACGGAGGCCAGTCGGTGCCCCTGGTGGATTCCTGGAGCACCATCAAACCCCCGACCCCTGCCGTGCGTCCCTGTACCGCTCCCTGGGGATGCCGTGCCCGTTTGGGGCCGCAGCTGTCCTCAGGGACCCAGCTGGTGCCGAGCGGCCCGGGCTGTGCCCTGGTGCAGGAGCCGCGGAACGCCCGGAGCAGCCTGCGGAACAGGGAGGGTCGCTGCCGGCGGCCCGGGGGCTGCGGGCCTCCGGGGCGGGCTGGGGATCTGCTTGGGGGCAGCACCGGGGGCTCTGTCTGCGTCTCCCGATCCACGAGCAGTGGGACACGTGAATTCCGCTGCTTTTGGGTCGGGGTCTCGGTCTGTGTGGCTCGATCCACGCGTTCAGCAGCACCTGAGTGCTCTGGTGTGGGGGTCTCTGTCTGAGTGAGCTGGTGGATGAAGGGTGGTTCTGTCTCGGTTGAGACAGGGGTGGGGGGTGTGGAGGGCACTGCTGGGGGATTCTCCGGCGTGGCCTTGCCCGAGCAGGCCGCGCAGCTCCTCAGGCGCCGGCACTGCCCGCGGGCCGCGGTGTTGCCCGGCGGCGGCACCGGGACGGGACTGGACACGCTGGAGCGCGGCCCCGGTACCCGCAGCAGCTTGGCCGAGCTGGGACGGCTCCCGGCGCTCTGCTGGATGCGGGAATGCCGTGAGGGCCTGTCCGCACGGACGGATGGAGCCTGGTTCTCGGGCTGCTGCTCCTGGAGGCAGGAATGCCTTGAGGGCCTGTCCTGACGGGGGGATGGAGCCGAGCTCTCGGGCTGCTGCTCCTGGAGGCAGGAATGCCTTGAGGGCCTGTCCAGACGG
>VXAD01010614.1:0-62747 GCA_013399195.1 Dicrurus megarhynchus
TAAGCCTCTGGGCAGCTGTGCCTACTTTCCCTTAGAATTTCTGCCTTGGAGTCCAGTGTTCCTGGACAGAAACCACATCTACAAATAGTCTTTTCAGCAAGCTGGTCCAGTTCAGACATCTGTTTTGGTTTGTATTTTACAAATATGTGTGCGAATATTAACATGCAGCACCTAATTGTGCTTTTTTGGGGG
The DNA here is from genome assembly GCA_013399195.1 of Dicrurus megarhynchus. Lineage (NCBI taxonomy): Eukaryota > Metazoa > Chordata > Aves > Passeriformes > Dicruridae > Dicrurus > Dicrurus megarhynchus. Next base: position 193 of record VXAD01010614.1, read on the forward strand.
ACTGTGTACTGCTCAGATAAACAGGTAATAAACAGTTAAATGTCTCCCTTTGTAGAAGCCAGTTGTTTGCCTTCTTGCTTTTTTAAAAACAAAATGTCAACAGAAAGGCATGACACCAGTGTCATTACAGCATTTACCTTCATGTTCTGTTACAGCTGTTTCTCACAGCCCAGGAAAGTTGCCAAAGGCAGCTCAATTTAAAGTTGTATCCTTGTTTGCTATACCCACTACTGAAATTATTGCACAGATCTGTGTTTTGATAACAGTAGTGTCGTGTGCTTGCCTGTTTTTCCTTCCAAGTCATGATGTTTGGTTGCAGCCCAGCTTCAAGTTGCACAGAATGCAGAACAAAGCAAACCCTCCCTTGTGCAATCCCCTTGGTGGGCATGGGTCTGTTCTGCCCAGCACCTCCCAGCCCCCCAGATGTACGTGTCTGCAAACACTGCCGTGGAGCCAAAAATACAGGGCATTTCTTCCAGTGGGGTTAAACAGCCAGGCTCTTCACATTGGGGGTGAGGGCTGTAGGTGACTGGGGAAAACAAACCACTTAATAAACAATACCTCTGATTAGATAGGGATGAACAAGCTGGACTTTGAGATGGTTAAGCAAGACTGCAGAGTACAGAAAACAGGAAACATCCAGCACGGTGCGGAGAGGTGGGTAGGAGGCAGACTCCACTCTGCTCCAGCCTGCTCAGATTAGACTTTAACCCCATCACGCAGGCAGCAGCCTCTTGGGGCAACAGAGCCAGGTGTTTTTCATGTGGATGCATATTATTCTTGGACATCTTTCCAACTCCCAGTGTTTTTTTCCATTCCATTTCAATCCATTTTACATCCAAATATAGTACTTAATTTACTTAAGTGCAGAGAGAAGCTGTAAGTTTTTAATTTTTCTCGTGGTGACCACATAATCTCTGAAGTTGCTTCATCCATGTCTTTCTTTTTCATCATTCTTTCTGAGGTGTACTACAATTTATCTCTCTTTCCATTTACTTTTTTTTTTTTTTTAATTTAAAATGCTAGTTCATATGAGTAGTTAGAGGCAAAACATTATCAGAATTGTACTGCTAGAAACAGACAATGAAAATCACAATCTGGGAAATCATAAGCAATTAAAATATTTTTATCTGTTGTCTTTAAAACAGGCTTTCTGTTGATTTTAATATACTTTATCCAGCAAGACTTCACCTAAAACTTAAATGCACAACTGTCAGATCCTTCGACAGCAAGGCTGTATATAACAAGGACAGCAATTAAATTAACTTCTACTACAAAAATACAGTACTTGCATTGTCATATTCCAAAAAGTAAACCCACAAATTAAGACCTAAGTAACAACCCATGCCACATGTGAATACAGATTTCAATGGTCCTTAATATTTTTAAATGCATACTTCTGTCAACTTTTGTATGGCAATTTCAGTTGCAAAAGTTGACACCAGCATAGCCTCCAAATAGAAATTCAAATAGAAAATTCACTTACGTTGTGCCACGTTTTTGAGAAGAAATGCTAGACACTCGTGTTTTAACCTTACCAATCTCTTTTATAGCTAGCTACCACCTTCTGTTTCTATGCTATAAAAGACACAGCAATGAACGTTTAGGCTCTGTAACTAGTTATGCATCTTGTTTGCTGTGATGTTTCAAACACAGGTATAAAGTTTTTTATCTAGCAAGACAGTTTATATCAGCTCTCTCATGAACACTTAAAAAAGCCATAATCTGTGCAGAAAACCCTCGGTCACTGCATGTAGTTAGGTATGTATTCAAGCAATCAATTCTCAGACATCCAAAACTCAAAACCAGATAGTAACCCTTTCTCTAATGAAAGATTACACTCTTCTCTAAAAAAGTGTATCAGCAATCACTGCAAAAGTCTGCATAATCATTTTTAAGAACACAAAGAACTGAGAGTAGGTGTTCTTTAGTGCAACTGACCTCCCTTCTTGTTCACCCGATCCTTATCCTTGTCTGGCATCTTTGTCCTATGTCCTTCTTCCCATGCCAGAGGCAGAGGGGGATGAGGAACCCCAGGGATGCTGAGGAGAGATGGTTCTGCCTCTGAAACTGAATTCCTGCTGGGAACCCTGCCTTTGTGGCTACGGGAAAGGTGTGAGAGTTGCCAGTTCTGAGTTCAAACACTACCTCCATGAGACAGAATTACTGGATAATACACCAATTTTGCCATAGAATATTTAGTCCAGGCAGTGATTTTGTAGTTTTTAGGGCCAGGTTAGTTGTTTGGTTAAATGCAAGTACACTGCATTCCCCTCATGATGCAAGCTTTTTCCTCATATTATTATTTAAGAAATGATACTACTGTAACCTAATTTTAAGAGGTACAAGTACTGCCAAACTATCATTATGTGTGATGGAAATACGTACTCTTTTCCAGTGGCATTTTAATATCACTGTTATTTCTGCACAGTATGGTCAGTGTGGTGTCACCTTACAGTGACATCTTGTACCATGATTTCTCATTCCATATTCCTGCCTGAAAAGGCTCCCACTTCTAAATTAAGTGAAAAAGTTAAGCATCATGTCCATTCACCTTTTTATCTCCTCTGTCCTCAGTCTCAGTGAGGATCTGTAATCCTAGTGCTTGGATAGCTGGGTTGAAGGGTTAGAAAGCCTAGAAAGGTCCATAACAGCAATCATCCACCTGGAAATACTTTTATATACTTCTGAAACAGCTAAGAATGCAAGCTGGGCTGCAGGGGATTATTTAAAGTGGTATCTAAGTGTCTGACACTGCTTTTTTTTCAGGAAGTCTCCCACAGATTTTCTGTAATAGCCTGTCAGACCATACCACAGACAACACTGGGAAAGAACCACTTCCAAGTACTTCCCTTCCTTCCTTTTGTCTGCTTCTAGCCAAACCAGGAACAACAGGACCGAAACTCTGATTTTGAAGAAGAAGACCACCAGTATGACACCTTCTTGGTCTCAAGAGGGTCTTAGGTAATGTATGTCACTAAAAATATTTGTAATCTATATTAGATGCCTCTGTTGTGGTGGAGAAACTTTAATACACCGTGGGGTTTGTCTTTCTGAGGATGGGAGAAAAGGAATGTAAAGCAAACACTGTAAAGCAGGGAAGGCTTTGTGTCCATGTTATGCACCACAGCATCCTTCAGCAAGAAAAAGCAAAAAAGCATGGATCAGGAAGGGCAATGTGGAAGAAAACAGAGGAACACAAGCACAAGGCCTTCGACTGGACTGCACTCTCTGCTCTTTCAGAGTCAGCTCTGCTGACTGTCAGGCTGGCAGGTTCCTAAGGTTTCCTGCAAGCACTGACCTTGGCATGCAGCTGCACAAGAGAGGCTCAAGGAGGAAGTGAGGAAGTGCCCTAAGGAAGACAGTCTTGCAGAGAGAGGTGGTCTCACCCTGTCCCTGTAAAGGCCAGAGGGCTCACTGCATGAGCCAAACAAACGGAGAAACGACGTCATTCTTCAGGCAAACACTGGCTCTTTGTGGTAAAAACGTGCCAATGTCCAAGGTTGCAGAGGGTGTTTTTCCTGAGGGTATGATGTTTGTCCAACAGTCCCTGTGCTGTACTTCCCTCCAGGAGTACTGGCCTGCAGGATGGGGAGAAAGAAAATAAAGCAAATAATCAAGTCTGTGGGTCTGGACTTGGTGAATGGCTGTTGTGTGGATTCATATAAACTGCAATGCTGGTACACTGTTTATACAGCATCAGTATTTTTCACTGAAAAATTTGCTAATCAACAGAGAAGTTGGTAAGCCACTGCAATATGGGTGGGCATGTCAGTGGGATTTTGGGGGGGAAAATCTGGCTTGCAGCTGTGCACCTCCATGTGGGCATGTCTGGTCTGACAACCATTATTTTCACATGTACTCTGTGTTACAGGACATCAGAACTTGCTCTTTCATTAAACCTGACACTGTAGCATCACATTTTGCCTTTCCATATACCAACTGGAAAAGGAAAATATGTTTCCATGCTAGACTTTCCAGTGAGGAAAAGCAGTGTAACTTTTAGGAAGTCACTGAAATGATACCAACTCATGACAGCTAAGGATCTGTTGCATTGTTTCTGCATTTTGTTTTCTGTATATAAGCTTTCAGAAGATCTAACCCTAAATGATAAAGTTGTGCCCAAGATACCTGTAAGCAATTTCCATGGTTTCTCTTGTAGTTCTTTTTGGTCTATTTTAGAAAGAGGAGGAATAAGTTGAAGTAACTGGAAAACATCTCTGTTTCACTGCACGAATGGCCTCATATATGCAGGGGAGGGGAAAGGGGAGGAACAGCAAGAGCATGACCAGGTCCCATTGGAGGTGTGTGGTGGTGGTCTGATAGCCAATGACCGACCTTGAACAGTGACACCTCCCTGGGCAGCTTGCGGGGGAGGAGGGACAATGAAGGAGTGAAGGGGGAGGAAAAAAAAAAGCCCCACCAAGAATTTTATAAAAGTTAGTGATTAGAAGGACCCGGTCTCTTTGCCTGCAAACATCTCACCAGACGCTGGTAGCAGCAGAGGCACTGTCCACAAACAAGTAAGTATAATAATTTAATTTCTAAACTGTAAAGCTGGTAAATATATCAACTGCTGAGACCTGGTATGTTTATCTACAGTGGGCTTGGGAAGTTGTTTTTGGTTTTAATTTTGTTGTTTCAGGAACGTCTTGTGAGAAATAAGCACTCAGCCACTCTGCAGTGGTCTTCCAAAGTGATCCATTTGCTGCTAACACTGGCTTTCTAACTTAGCTTAGTCACTCGGAACTCCTGGAGTGAGTGAGTGGATCCTTCGTCTAAGGGGACCAGAGCAATAACATACCTGCATTGCTTTCTGTCACTTTGTTTTGTGTTTGTTTTTGCTTGTGGTGTACATAAATTTCTGTTTTGCAAGGAGAACAGAGAATGACTGGAGAAGGCAGCTGGTCCTGACAGACATCAGTGCTGACAGCAGTGCAATTACATGTGTTTGTCAGGCAGCTTCTTCTGAAGCATTAGTGCAGTGGTGTGGATAAGATTCTTTGGCATGGGGGTGTAAGGTCTGCAGTGCAGGAAAACAAAACCTGCTCTTGCTTTAGGCTGTAACCTTTCAAGCTGTGAACAGCCAGAACAGGAAATCGCTCAACCAGCTCAAATCCTCACTGAGTCTGTGATCCTCCATCACTTTCTCAACTATCCCATGTGCTTACCCAAAACTATTTAGCCCACCTGAGACTCTCGCCACGGCTTCCCCCAGCCTACCCTGCTGGCAATTCAAGACTTGAATTCTCATGCAAGTCTTAACAGCAGTTCTTTACCTTCCCTGAGGAAAGTTCAGCCCTGAAAGAGAAGTAGCTTCTCCCTAATAACACTTGCTTCCAAGCTACTATCTTCTTGCCACCTCAGCCACATCTAGCCCTTCTGAGTGCTCTGCACTGACTGCAGAGGACAGGTCTCTGAGTACAGAACCTCCTTGCATAGTTGCTAGGGGAATGAAATAGGGATAACATTTGCTCAGGGCTTGAGTATAGCTCTGAGGCTAACATGGGAATCAGGACAGGGAACTTCAGATCTGCAGCTCCACCTGGGACAGGATGTTGAATCAAGGTCTCTAGACAGAACATGAAGATGGGAAAAAAAATCAGAGAGCAAAAAACAACCAAGCAATTTACCATCATATATGCCCCAAAGGACCTATGGAGATGGTGACATTAATATGCCAATCAAAAACATCTGTCCCCTTTTCTAGGTGACAGAAGTCTGAGTATCTCTTTTTGTCCCATACCCTTGAGACTTTTTAGAATGCAGAAATTAAAACATTTTACTAACCCAAAACCTTCATCTTGGTGCAAAGATGATGGGAGAAACATCCTGTTCTTTCCTGATTTCCACCCCCTGCCCAAAGCAGGCTTAGACACAAGGTCAGACCAAGGTGCCCAGGGCTTTATTCAGGTGGGTCTTGGCAACCTCCAAGGATGGAGACACTGCAGCCTTTTTTGTCAATCTGTTACATTGCTTGGCTGTCCTAACAGTGAAAAAAAATTCTTCATATCCAGTCTGAATCTCTTTAGTTTCAGCTTGTGCCTGTTGTCTCTCACTGTCCATCACAGCCTCTGTGAAGAGTGCAGCTCTGCCTCTTCGATCACACTCTGTAGGTACTGAGGACTGCTGAGAGGTGCCCCTGAAGCCATTGCTGCTTGAGGCTGAACTAGACCCAGCTCTGCAGACTTCGCCTCACAGAGCAAGTGCTGCAGCCACTGACCTTCTCAGTAGCATCTGTTGAACTTACTCACTTCAGTCTGTCAGTGTTTTTCCTGTACTGCAGGGGCCCAACACTGGACGTAGTACCCAGATGCTATCTACAGCGTGCTGAGCCAAGGGGGATAACCCCTGTCCTCCCCTGGCTCTCTGGGCCAGACCCCTGCTCACACAGGTTCTTGGGCCCTTGCTGCTGGCCCTGGTTCAGCTCACTGCCTGACAGGGCCTTAGGCCACCCCCAAAGAGCTGTTCCCTCATCCCATTAGCCCTGGGGGAATGGCTGCCAGGGCTCTGCACCCCAGGCAATGTCTGGGCATTTGTCTTGGCTGGACTGCATGGCGCTCCTGTTTGCCTCTTCCCACCCCCACATCCAGGCTCCTCTGGATGGCTGCCCATCAATCAGGCATATCAAATAGTCCTGCCAGCTGTGTGTCTTCTGCCAGCTAGATAAGAATGCGCTCTGTCAGCAGGACAGGGCCAGGCTTGCCCAGCCGTTCATACCCATCTGTTTTCACCACGCCCAAGGAACCAGACTTATTTAGAAACAGCTTTTTAACAGAGCTCCACAGAGAAGTGAGGCCAGTAACCACAGATATCCACTGCAGTGAGAATATAAGGTGCCTAACTCATTATGTGTCTGCCTCTTCTAAGCGTACAAGTGTAAAGAGAAGTAAATTCAGTCAGGCCAACACTGTACATGCAATAGGCTAAATTTTTTAATACTTTTCATTGTCTGTACCAACCATATTTATCTGTTTATATGTTCAGCTTCTTCTTCTTCAAACCCTTTCTTTGGAAGCAGAATCTCTTGTGTTCAGAGTTTGTATTGCTGACTGTCAGAAACACACAGGGCTGTGTTTACTAGTAATTGAACAGGAAAAAGCTACATGTGTGAGATACAAACTGTCATTTAAAACTTTGGTCCTGCACTTCTGGAACCAATTTTATAAAAGAAGGCTTTGAAGAGACCCAAGAGAAAAACTTTGAGATTCTGATCCAGTCTTTTCCCATCTGCAAACCAGGACTCAGGTGAGATTTTCAGTAAGATTAGAAGATGCCAGTCGCTTGGGGTGGTTGGAAAGAAAAGACGCCAATGAAAAAAAGTATCTAAGATGATTGGAAGCGAAAAGTAACATTGTGCCCTCTGCTATTCATCTTGACTCAGCTCTTTGGTTCTCACTATTAATATTAACAGGATGCAGTGCTTGTGCCGCCATCACGCATTTCCCCACAGCCCTTCTTCCTTTATGGTAGCTAAGAAAAACACGAGATTTCAGCATTACAGTATTTACTTTTACAACTATGCTGTCCCCTGTCCCCACACCTCCTGCTGGCCACAGGCCTGGGGCTGAACAAAGAAATTTGTGTGCTTAAGGAGCTGTTGAAGCCTGACAAACACTCTAGGTAGCTACAAAGCTGGGGGGGTTGTGCAGTTTTATTATTTTGAGGGTTTTTTTAATTCTACTTTTAAAAAAATTATATAAGCAGATACGATAAAGAGAATGCATTGTATTCATACAATCAATGTAAAATCAATGTGAAGTCACTTGAGCTTATGACACTTAGCCCACAGCCTAAAATGGGTAAATAAAAATAAAGTTGCTTGAAAAACTTTAATGGTGGGACAACTCCCAGTTACTGCTACTAAGATCATAGTTCTTTAGAACTTTTTTCTTCCTGGAAAAGTTGTCAAATTAAACAGATAAATCAGAATAAAACAAATAGGCTTTATTCTTGGAAGGCTGAAATGAGCTGTGCAGCTGTGGCAGCCTGGGCACAACTGTTTTTTCTCAGGAGCTGTGAGGTGACACATCCAGCTCTTTAAGAGGGGGCATTAATGCTTCTGTGGATGTGCTGGGAGCTTACTCTTTACAAGGTAGCTGCGTGAAATGTTACTGAAGCGTAAGGCTTCTCCACTCCTCTTCTGCCTGCTCCCCTGCTCAGAGCAGGACCTTACAGCAGAGCCACCTTTTCTGAAGGCAGACATGAAGATTCTCAGAGATTATGATTCACATGAAAGTATCACAGAAAAATAAAGTCCTAAATCAAGGGTACTAGAACATTCTGCACCTTTGAGCTATTATAAGGTTTACAGTTGTTCTTTTGCCCTCATTTCTTCTCCATTTCAGCTAGAAACACTTTAATTCATCCCTGTAGCTCAGCAGGGTAGCTGGGAACCACTCACTATGGCCTTAGAGATCATTTTGAGGAGAGTTTGGGCAAATCTCCACCTGCTTCTTCACACTCAATGAGATACTTACATAGAAACTGGAACTAATTTGCTGTCTTCCATTTCATCACTCTGAAACTACATTCTCAGTACTCAGTTGCTCTGAGTACTCACTTGGAACAGCATTATTCACTGAAAACTTGTATTTCTGTATTTTGAAAATTTGCCTTGCAGGCTGGTTTTGAGTGATAAGTGTCTCCTTGTTATCTTTAGGCAAACACTGGGAACAAGTGAGATAGAGCAGACATTAGTCTCATTGTTTATTGCATTGCTGGAAAGAAAGTGTACCCATCATAACATGACTGGAGTGACTGGTGATCTTGTAGTCCAGCCAGCTGGATTCAAGGTTACCTGGATATACCTCCTGGTGCTGTAACACAGCTCCAAACTGCAGCTCTAAAATCCCACCCCTGATTTAGCAATTCATTAGCTTTGACCTTGGACAAGATCATATTCTTGCCAGAGCACAGTTTTCCAGTCTTCTCCACAGAGACTCTGAACTACTGGAGTGATACCTTATCATTTTGCATAACCACTTATTTAACAGTAGTGTGCTTATCACCAAACTATTATCATTTTATCACTATTATAAATCATAATAACAAGCCAGTTTCCTCTTTTCAAGACATATCCAACACAGAAAGCAGGTGAGGGATAGGGAAAGTTGTAGGTTAATTTAAGTAGCTATGCAGCAAAAAGCACAGATTTTCAAATTCTTCTGGGTAAGCTGAAGAGGCCAAGACCTGGGCATGATGGAGCTGTGATCACCACAGTAGAAGGATGGTTCCCAGAGTTCTGGCCACAGCCTGGCATACAGAGAAAGGGGTTCAGTTAAGCCTGTTTCACCAGGATCACAGCAAGAAGGTATTTCAGCCCTTTGAAAAGCAGGGAACTCCCCCTAATTTCACACAGTCTTCATCCTGCACTCCTTCAGCTTCCCTCTAGACCTAAAATGACTCACTCTGTGGTAAGCTGCATGTGAAAAATTCCAGCCTCAGCTCACAAAGAGGTAAAGCAGACATCTGGACACTGCATCTGACCGGTCTGTACTGGCAGACAATGCCATTTGAATCTTGCAGGATAACATTACCAGTACCAAAGTACCTTCAGCTATAAATCAGGTATAGCTGTCACCGTACTCTTTTACCATACTCTGATGGCATTGCTGCCAGAAAATCCTGGCACCATTTGACATGCAATACAGACCTCTGTACCCTATCGTGAGTAGCAGACAGACTCTTTATTGTTTCTCCCCATTATGCCCTTCAGCAGAGAGGGTAAGACAAGGACACCCTGACAACACAGCATCTGTGTGCAGGGAAATAAGAAGTTGGACTTGGCTGCCTACATACTCATATAGGGAGAAATATTTTCTGGCCATCTCGGATGAAATGGCAAGTGGCATGTTCTCACTCCTCTCTCAGGTAGAGTTCGGGGATAGAAAATGCAAACACTGTCCAGAGGCCTGCCCTTTTGGAGGAAAACGTGATATTTGAGATCTTTTATGTCATTTTAATCAATCACCTTCTAGATTTACCACCCACTGATAAAAACACAGGTGTTGCTTTAACTATTCCATATGATAAACTGAAGGAAGAGAGTTTTTCTGTTTCAGACTAACAGGCTTATACACTCAAGAAAGTAACTTGCACTATTCAGATGATCAGAGAAACTGTAATTTAATGCCATATAAGCAAAACTTTAATAAGACCAAGAATTTTGTCATATCAAGACAGAACCCAGATTTCAAGTGCTGGGTATTTACAGCTGGTAAGCCTCTGCCACAGCTGAAAAGATAGAAATGAGGGGTGAATTCTCCTGAGAGCCCAGGTCTTCTGCAGAGGAAGCAATGCACTACAGTTCTGAAGGCAGCCACAGGGAGGAGAATTACAAACCAAGGCAAAAGGTTGGCGATGGAAAGTCAACCAGAGACAGCAGCAAATACTACCAACACAGGGAGGAAATAGAAGAGGGGCAGTGTTGGGAAATATGTAAAGGTAAGCAGCAGCATAACTGGCATTCAGCTGATGGGAACCAAAAAGTCCACAGAGTCAGCAGTTCACATACTCGTTACTTGGTGCGTGTTTTCATGACAGACTGACCTTCCTTATTTTCTGAGCAAATCCAGGTAAAATGAAGGGTCTTTCCCACTTTGGTTCTAGAAGGATGTGGCAGGATGTGTCTCCTGCATTTCTCTCTAGTTTTTCCAGACACACCAAGCCTAGAAGAATTCTGATGGATTTCTGGTCATATGCCTATGAAAACATGGACCAGACAAGAACCAAAAGCCCTGCACTGGGAACACCCAAGTGGTGTCACTGGTTCACAGCTTGTAACAGTGATTCTCTCCCACAGATAAGTCAACATGACCCACCAGTTCCCAGCACTGTCTCCAGAGCAGAAGAAAGCTCTTTCAGACACTGCTCAGCGGATTGTGGCTTCAGGAAAGGGGATCCTAGCTGCAGATGAATCAGTGGGTGAGTTCTGGACATCAATCAGTTAGCAGTACCTAAGATGTTTTTCCTTTCAGTTTTGCTTCATATTTGAAATCAGTAGAGTAGATGAAAAGCACTTAGAAACTGTTGTCTGAGCAGAAAAAATTCAGCCAGGCAGGGCTGCATCTATAAAAACAAAAGCTTAGAAACTATGGGTTGAGAACGGAAGCTCTGAACTGAAGCCCCAGTTCATTCCTACTTACTGGGACCAGGAGGCCAATCAAGCCTAGAACCTCTTTGTCTGGCCTTTGTCCACCTCACTAGGTACCATGGGGAACAGGCTGCAGAGGATCAACGTGGAGAACACAGAGGAGAACCGCCGAGCTTTTAGAGAGATCCTCTTCTCTTCGGACACTTCCATCAACAAGAGCATTGGGGGAGTGATCCTTTTCCATGAGACCCTCTACCAGAAAGACGGCAGCGGAAAGCCATTCCCAGCACTCATCAAGGAAAAAGGCATTGTGGTGGGAATTAAGGTGGGTATCTGTATGTGCCTGGCTGGCACCATAATCCAAACCCAATTTCCAGAGAAAATTATGTTTGGGGCTGCACTCTCCTGAAAAACACCTCCCCCCCTGCTTTTTGTCCTTGGTTTTAAAATTCTCTGCACTGCTTTTGTGCAGCTAACTAGACGCACATTTGCACTAGATTCTGGAACTTTTCACACACCAACTCCCATCAACTCAACATTCACTACAAATAAGTCTCTCCATGCAGTCAACTAAAACCAATTCTTTCCACATCTGACAGAGTTCTTGAGCCATTCCCTGTAGGCATCTAAATATACACTGCCCCTCCTCTTACCCAGTTCACTCCTTTTTCTTCCCCTTTGCTCCAACATTTCCTTCCTTTGCATCCTGAGCATGTTAAGGTCCATACTCTACTCATACTAGACATGGGTAGAAGATAAGAATTAGACTGATTCCCACCTTTCTGTAACCCTTCCTGTTTTTCTGACCTCCACAGCTGGATAAAGGCACAGCACCTCTAGCAGGAACAAATGGAGAAACCACCATCCAAGGTAAGGAGAGATCTAAGGAGCCTAAGCTAAGGCCCGTGCAGCAAAAGCCATAGCTTGACTCAGCTGAGACGCAGCTTTGGCTGGAATCACGGGATTTTCCAGAGCTCTGTGCTGAAGAGCAGCTCTCAGTGAAGCATTGTTCCCCCTCTGCAGGGCTGGATGGGCTGGCTGAACGCTGTGTCCAGTACAAGAAAGATGGTGCTGACTTTGCTAAGTGGCGTGCTGTGCTGAAGATCACCAGCACAACACCCTCTCAACTTGCCATCCAGGAGAACGCCAACACATTGGCACGCTATGCCAGCATCTGCCAGCAGGTACCTCCCCTCCAGCAACCTCTCAGCCTCTCCTGAAATGCTGCTGCCCCTTCTCACTGTTCCCTGTGATAACATGCTACGTAGTTCGAAAAGAGAATCCCTGTGAGGGTTTTGGGGAAGACAAGGAGGAAGGGCAGCACAGCATGAAGGAATGCCACCAAAGTCAGGGCAAACAACAAGAACAGTTTTACTTCCACAGCCCTAAAGAATCCCCTGTCTTTCTTTTCCTAGCATGGCTTGGTGCCCATTGTGGAGCCAGAAATCCTGCCTGACGGAGACCACGATCTCCAGCGCTGTCAGTATGTCACAGAGAAGGTAAGAGATTCCTCCCTCTGTCCTCCCCCTCACAAATCAGCAGCCAAACTTTGTGCAGTTTGTGCTCACAGTTCTCAAAGAGATTTGACCAAAAATGTACTTCGTAACCGCATCACAAAAATGAGCTGCTCCTAGGCAAATAACAAACTAATAGGAAATCCAAGAGTATTTTCCATGCTTTTGGGTTTTTACTTCAATGACAATATAAGCATTCTCAATCTCAAAAAGAGGTATCAGGACCAAACCAAATTACCTAATTTTCAGTACTTCGGTTTGCAGGGACAAATCCTGTAAATATGAAGAGTTGTATCCTTGGTCATCTCAAAAGCAGTGGGGTCTCCACAACTGCAACCCCTGAGATAAATTTCATGAGAAAGCAAAATTCAATTAGATCTTTCTGCAGTACCAAAGAATAAGCTGTCTTTTCACAGCAGGCTAAGGTGAAGATCTGAGCAGAGGTCTGTATTCAATCCTCCTGTTTTCAAGGTTCTGGCTGCTGTCTACAAGGCTTTGAATGATCACCACGTGTACCTGGAAGGGACACTGCTGAAACCCAACATGGTGATGCCTGGGCATTCCTGCTCCAAGAAGTACACCCCTCAGGATATAGCCATAGCAACTGTCACTACTCTCCTCCGCACCGTTCCTGCTGCTGTTCCTGGTGATTCCTGATTCATTCCTATCTCTTCATTCCCACTCTCTCTCCTACCTCTGACCTGTCTGCTCCTCTGGCACGTAAAGGTCAGGGATTGAGGTAGCTGGAACACTCTGTTTCTAAGCCTTGAAACCTCTTTCTTGCAGGAATCTGCTTCCTGTCTGGAGGTCAGAGTGAAGAGGAGGCTTCTATCAACCTGAATGCCATGAATCAGTCCCCTCTGCCTAAGCCTTGGAAACTGACCTTTTCCTACGGGAGAGCCCTGCAAGCCTCTGCCCTGGCTGCGTGGTTGGGCAAAACCGAGAACAAGAAGGCTGCCCAGGAGGCCTTCTGCAAGCGGGCGCAGGTACGAGGCCTCCCCCCAGCACAGAGAAGAGCTGCTCTCCATGAAGGGACATACGTTGTCACCTTCCTAAGGCTCCTCTTGATCCCACCTCTCCTGGCACTTCATGTTCACCAGGGGTGTTACTCTGTTATTTCTGCCTTGCTTGGTTACTCCTGCTGGTTGTTCTTTCCACATCTGCCTTTCTTACTCCATGCTGATTGTTTTCCCCTCTTTTTTTTTTTGTCCCTTTTCAGATTAACAGTTTGGCTTGCAGGGGACAGTATGTCCTGTCTGGGAAGGCTGACCCAGCTGCCACGCAGTCACTGTTCACTGCCAGCTACACCTACTGAAAGCAGAGGAGCCTTCCTTCCTCCTGTCTGTTCTCACATGGTGGAAGATGTTCGGAAATGAAAGAAAAACATAGAAATCTAATTTCCCTTACCCTACACCAAACTGGAGATAAAATGGATTAGCTTCCTCTCCACCCTCCACTCCCACAATTTACCAAGGGGATATTCTTGTTTCATTTGCACATTCCAAGGAAAGGGAATTCTTTCCGAACAACAAACAACAGCTGCCAATGAATCATGAACCCACTCTCCCTCAGTTTGAAAGTCAGTCCCTGGAATAGCAGGCAGATTGAGCAGTTCCCTAGCAATTCAAATAGCTACCCTTGCCCATTACCACATTTGCAACCTGACTGTGTATTCAATCATGTCAATAAAACAGTAATTGAAAACTAATCTCTCCCTCACAATTCTTTCTGTTTCATGTAAACTTTACAGTATCTTTCACCCATCTGTGGTTTTCAGTAGTCCTTGTAAAGATTAAGTCACAAAGCGTTACAGCTGGTGAGCTTGGGAAACTCTGAGGATATCAAAGAGAAATAACCCAGTAGTGACACAGCTGCAGAGGTTAATCCTGCCGACAGAAGTCTGGCAGACACAAAAAGCCACTTGGGAGACGTACACAGCAAGCAGTGCTCAGGACTCAGGCCACAGATAAACAACACTACCTTCAGAAGCATCTCATGTCTCTGGAGAACCATCGTTGGTGAGAGGAGGCTGCTACACGCTGTGTTAGGCTTGCACAGGTTGAGTCAGGGCTGCCCTTATAAATCACCTTTACAGTGGTGTTTTCCACAATAATTAAGAGAAAGCATGCAGGAAGGCACCTTGGCCTACCTGTTGTGTAGCTTGAATAGTGAGGCTGACATTGCAGACCAGCAGTCTGACGTTTGCCACGTTGCTGTGTCCCTGTTAAAGGCACGTTAGCTAAAGCACAGTCAGATGGTTGTCATGAAAAAAAAGGCATAAACAGCAAAAAGAGCAGGCCTAAGGTTATGTAAGAATGTTTGCCTGGCTACATGCTACACCAATCAACTCATGAGGCCTTGGAGCAGCCCCCTAAACAGCCAGGGCCGGGTGACCCAGAGGACCCCATGTTCTTTCAGGGTCACCCCTCTCTGCTGGCTGCTCCTCCTGGCCACGGGGCCTCGCTGCTCCTGCCAACAAATACAGGGAAAACAGGCAAACTCACCGCCCTGTAACCACCTCCTCGTGTCCTCTGCCTTAGTAACCAGTGTGTCACAGAGGCAATAAATAAATAGCCAGAGTCCTTCATGTGGATCCAGTCACTGCATAATTAAGGTCTGCATTTAGTCTCTCCTGACAATGAACGAAGAGCAAGTGATTCGCCAAAAAACACTCCAGAGGCTGATGCTGGCATCGGGAATAACACCTCTTTCCTGGTTCAGCTGTGGTCCTCTGGGTCTCCACGTACCTGAGTTCAGTGAAATCTCTGCTCCTGATGAGCAGCATCCTACTGATACTCTGATCTAAGATCAATCTCAGAATTGTTTGCATTGGAAATGACCTTAAAAATCATATTTTTCCAACCTATCCAGTTCCAACCTCCCTGCCATGGGCAGGGACACCTTCCACTATCCCAGGTTTCTCAGACCCCTGTCCAGCCTGGCTTTGAACACTTCCAGGGATGGGGCGTCCACAGCTTCTCTGGGCAACCTGTGCCAGGGCCTCACCACCCTCACAGTAAAGAATTTATTCCAAATATCTACTCTTCCCTTTTTTAGTTTAAAACCGTCCCCCCTTGTCCTGGCACTATCCATCTGTGTAGAAAGTCCCTCTCCCTCTTTTTTATAAGCCAGCATCAGCACCATGATTACCAAAATGTTTCCCTATTTATCAGTTTTAGTAAACAAATGAATTAATGTTCATTGACTATAAGTTACTTAGTTTTCATAAGAATTAGTATTCGGTCTGCTGTTGGGTAATGATTCTCTAACTTCTCACGCTAATTAGTCTGCATGCTCAGTCTTTCCCTTCTTTTCAGTCAATGGTTTCTTGAGTGGGTGGCTCCTGCTGAAATTACCTTTTACCCCACCGGAGCTGATTCAGCACAGTTGCTTCGTTGGCTTTATTAGTTTGTTCCTTGTCTAGGGGGTTCTGCCAAATGTCCTTGTGCCCTTAAAATCTGCATTCTTTGTGCCCGCCATCAGCGGTACATCCTCCTTCCCAAGCCTTGCTAACCTCCCCTAGCTCGGAGATCACTGAAGCCTGTCAAGCCCTACACCTCAACAAGTCAATTCTGCCAACAAGTAATTTGTCTTTCCAACACTTGGACATCGCTTAGAGCTTGTTGGGTACTTTCTGTTACACGGACAAAATTTCCCTTCCAGTCTATTAGGCCTGAAAGTAGACAAAGACCAAACATCAAAGAACATCCTTCCCTAAGGAAATTTTCACACATTCCGCGNGGTGGTGCAGTCTTTAGAGCAGTAACTTGCTTTGTTTAGGGCTGGGAAGAGAGGGGTTTCACGTGAATGTAAGATAGTTCCACTGTAACGTTTTACGTGCAGCTACGCATGGGTTGTTGACTGGATTGTGGCATACGAGAAAGTCAAATCTTCTATTGGATATAGAAATTGGATATAGGTTCTGTTCCTCATGGATGATGGACCTGCTGTGTCCATGGGATGTGTGGACTGTCTGGACTGAGTCTGATTTAAATGACCATGAATACAAATGTGGTCTGACTCTGTCTTGAGTAGCCCAGAGGCTGAAAATGTTTCTGTTCTGGTGCCAGCAGGAAGGAGGAGAAAGAAGTGGAAGCAGACAGAGCAGTTCCTGAGAAGGAGGAGAGGAGCGAGCCCAGCCTGATCTGCCCCCCGCCGCGCAGCCGGAGTTACCTCCCTCCCGAGGACCTGCAGAGCTGCCTCGAGTCCCGCGTCAGGGAGGTCTTTGGGCCGTCTGTGCCCGAGGACTGGCAGCAGACTCCCCTGAGGGAGAACAGGCTGAAGCATCGCCTGCTGGCCCAGCTGGCAGCAGAGCTGGGACACACCGTCCCCAACTCCCGGCTGCACCGGATGCGCCGCGCCGGGGACGTGCTGGGTTTCTATTGCGCCCCCGTGAAGGACGGGACCAAGTTTGATGAACTCGCGGCCGCAGAGCTGCCCCCGAACCTGAAAATCATCTGGCAGCAGTGAGTCCCCCCACGGAGCGTCCCTGTGCCTGGCTGGTGCTGCAGGGCAGCAACAGAGCCCTCTCGGTGGGGTGAGGCCTGTGAATTTCACTAATAAAGGTTCACTGAAATCTCTTCACTCTGTAATGGTGAAGTCTCCAGCAGCCCTATAAAATCAGCTGCCATCGAGGCATCTTGCTGAATTCTCCAACAAGTCTGTTAAGGGCTCCATTTTTTAAGTTCTTTGGATGTTAGTTTTTCTTACATGTTGGCTATGTGTTTAGTTCTTCTTCATGTCTAACTGATGATGCAGGTCTGCTTTTAATCAGGAGGCAACCAGTGAAGTCAGGAGGACAAGAAAATAAATGCAACAGTGTGAGAAATGCATGGTACTTTATGAGTGTTTTCTGTGAAACAAGTTGTTTCCACTGAGATTGAGAGTCTGTGTGTGTGATCTCTCTGGGAATAATCCAGAAATGTCCTGTTTATACCACTCTGTGCCCTGAACCCTTGCTCCCCTCCTTTCTTTCAGTGTGCAGATGCGTTAAGCACACTTAGGCACTGCTGCTTTTGTGTGTTGCAGTGCTCAGTCTCTTACCTGAGCAAACTTCTCAAGTGCTGCTTTCTTCTCAAAAGCTCTGAAGAAATTGAAGGAACCCTTTCTGTTCTCCTTTTGACTCTTGGAGAATTACAGAACAGTGTAAGTGTACACCAACATGTTCCACTGCAGGGTGAACTGGGGTAAGTGAACCTGGAAGGCTGAATGTTCACAAATCCCTCCCCCGTAGCTTATAGGAAACCTCAGTTTGACAAATGGCTGACTCTGTCAGCTTCTTGGCTTCAAAGGCTATTTGGGAGCAATGAATTGGAAGTTATTTTTTCATGAAATTATGTCTTCCCATCAGGAACAGAGATACTTGCACCTCCTTGTTTCCTCTTAACACTCATTATCTAAGAAAACACTTTCAGTGGTAGGTGCACTTTGTGCTCATTCTCCCTTCTGTGTCTCTCCCAGGATGTAACTGATAGCTCATGTAATGTGATCAGAACAGAGTGAAAAGCTGGACTGGGAATTAGGACAGGCAAGAAAGGAGCTCGACAGCAGCTTGTCTTGTATTTCGCTGTGTCTGAGTTGAGTCAAATTGCCATTTCCCTGATCTCAGACATACCAGTCCCTTGGAAGAGCAGACCTCATGCTTCCATCAGCACAGGAAGCTGCAGGGACTGGAGTACAAGGGAAGAGGATCAGACATGGGCACTGGAGATGCAAAACTGCTTGTAACAAGCTGAAAAAGCAGAAATCTGAAATGACATCAAAGTCTTGCACACAGTGCCTGTGCTGTGGGAGGGCAAGGCTTCTAGGTGCTTAATCACTTTATCCCTGGGCTTTCAAAGGTTTGTCACCTGAATTGAATTGAATTGAATTATAAACAAATAAAAGCCCTGCCCATGCATCTTTCTTTGTTTTAGGCCAAAGCAGTAGTGAAGATCAAAAGAAAGTGTGGAAAAGCTAGCTTGGGAGGGTATTTCTTAACAAAATGATTCAGATCAGATTTTTCCCTCTGGAGTTTTGATTACAGCTGTAGTGAGGGACCCAGAACACTTATCAAAGGCTCCTTATGGTCACAGAGAGCATGGCCCAAAGTCTGATCCTTATATTCCCAAGCCAGAACCAGGCATCAGTAGAGTCAGAAGAAGGAAGAAACACCACAAGACCAGAGACAGACATTCCAGATTTTCTTTGTGTCACAGGCAAATGAAAGACTGGCTCATGTGTTTGCTTTTTTGATAATTTTTTTTTTGCTTCTGTTTTGGAAAAAATATACAAAAAAAAAGCCAAGGAGAACCAACATGGAAATGTGAGGTAAACATTCCAGTAAAAGTACAGAGGCTCCATTCTTTAAAGGAGACACACAGCAGTTATCACCATGCTAGAATGAGATGCAGGAAAATCCTAGAAACAGTGAAAAATCATTTAATGAAGCCTTTGCCCAGTTCTAGCCATTGTAAATGGGCTTTTTTTTTAAATGATGTTCTTCCCATCCCCAACCCATACTTAATTGTCTTTATAATGCTTAGACAAAGTTGTTAAATTGTAAAATAGCAGTTTTGATATAAATTCTGGTTGGCAGAGTTTACAAAAAAAATGCAGACTGCTACTACAGACTCATCTTTCTTTTTCTTTCTTTCTTTCTGTCTGTCTTTCTTTTTCCCTTTTTTGTTTTGTTTTTTTTTTTTTTTTTTTTTTTTTTTTTTTTTTCCCTTTTTTTTTTTTTTTTTTTTTTTTTTTTTTTTTTTTTTTGTTTTTGTTTTTGTTTTTGTTTTTGTTTTTTTTTTTTGTTTTTGACTTGTCAAAGCCCCTCAGAAAAAAAATACACTTTGGGCGGCAAAACTGGCTTCTTGGCTATGCCAATCTGAATGCCAAGGAATGCTGCCCCTGTGAAGGAGTGGTGTCACTTTTCTTTTGCACCAGTGTCACTAGTTACCCCACAAATCTATGATGAAGTGATGAAACACTTAAGAGCGCAGCCTCAGCCCCACAGTGGTGGCTGTATATCCCCATAGTCAATTCCTGAAGCCAGGTTTCACTGGGAGCTTCAGCTGGGCCTCGGGGAGGAAGGAGGATCTAGGGAGATGATATAGTCAGCTCACATGCTATCAGCTACTACTATAAATTTTGACGTCCAGTCTGTCTATACTGCAGACCAAGTATGTTGTTTTAGTTACTCTTCAATAACTGGCACAATCACCCACACCAGAACAATCAGGCTTTGATTCAGTGAGGTGCTTAAGGACATGCTTCTAGTCTGGAAACTGGGTGGTAACTGAAGTCCATTAATTCCTAGGGAACACTTAAGTAGCTCACTGAATCAAGGATGGATTTTTGTTTCTTGTTGATAGTATCATTCAGGTTAGATTCCTGATCACCGTTATTTTAATATGAATTAAATATATGCAGTTACTTCAGATCCATGCTGAGTTTACTCAGGTGAGAATCTGACCCAGCACGTCTTATGGTAAGAAAAGGTAAAAGTGAATTTTTTTTCCCCCCAAGATATATAAATTCAAAACTGAGAAGAAAAAAAATCGTGTACAAATATCACATAACAACATCAACAATTCCATAGCTGTAGTTCCTCAGTGCACACTTTAAACAAGAAAAGGGTTTTTTTTGTTCTTTTTCCGTTTTGCTTTTAAAGTCTGGCATAATAATATTAAAGCTGACAAAAAATCAGGGCAAGCTACATCACTTCCTCATACAAAAAAAGTACAAAACATTAGCCTCTAACTAGACATAACATAATACTGGTCATCACAGTTAGACATTTAGTAACTGTGTGTCTTGGAGTATTTTACTGGAGGGTAGTAAAAAATAGCTTCGGCTGCCAATCTCCCACATCTCAGGTTACTTCAGTCATAGAGGCAGAGTGATTCTGCAAAGAGGAAAAGGCAAACACGTGAATGTTTGTGTACAGCAGTCTGGCACTGACCTGCGTTGTAGATGTATGGTCATTAATTACAATTTAAGAAAATTGATCTAGTTGATTTCTAGTGGGCATCAGTAGTTGAAGTCTGGTCCCTACCTGCACTTCTCAGTCCAGTAGCTATAAACAGCTACCTGGACAAAATTTTTCTCACAGCCCATGAATATTTTCACCTGCTCAGCCCTTCTGTCATAAATAACACAATGTGGATGTCTAAGTAGCACTTAGTTTCTGGACTATAAACCCATCAAGAAAACATCTAATGCACACAGTTCTGCAGATTTAGTGGAAAGTCTTCCAGTAAATCTTTGCCTAATCAAAATTTACTCTTCAATTAAGCCAAGTATTTCCAGACATTAGTGTTTTTCCATTTGTTTTTAATTCCTCTTTTCAGTTTATTTCACAAATAATTTAACAAAAGCTGCTATTGATTGTGCCACACATCACGTGTAGAGAAATGACAGGCCATCTAATAAAGGAAGCACAGTTTAAAGAACAAATAAATAACACCAGTGTATTTCAGATAACTCATAAACTACAGTTTCTCCTTGTTCCCAGAATTTCTTGGCAGGTTGCATTGACTTGTCTGTTTTGAAAGGACTGGTTATGGTGCAGTTATGCCAACACAAGTCATTTGAAGTAAGTAGCTTTAACAGAAACACCATCAATATTGATGTTCCTATTAGTTATTTTTTTTTCAGGCTTGAAAGAATGCTATTAATTTCTCTTCTGATGACTTAGAGATAGAAAAAAGTATATGATTTCTTCTTATTATAAAAGATACTGAACAGTAATAAGGATAAAAAACCTAATCTCTAATATTTTTTGGGACAGAATAGTTTATCCTCAGGAAAGACTAAATCCTTCCTATATCCCAGAAGTTTTCCGGAATGTAATTAGGCAGAATTATTCTTACTTTTCTCTCAGTTTTCTATTCTTCTAAGCAAAAGTTTGTGAGGCATGTGAAATCCTACGTCTCTAGCTGTGGATGTGTATGGGGGCAGAAGATCTACAGTATTTGGTAGTTTCAGGGATAAATGCCTTAAACTCTGCTGTGATGCAGATTCACTCTGTTCAATGGGCTTGAAGTGAGGCATGTGTACTTAGGTACAAAACTACCTTTTACTCTGCTGCAACAGAAAATATGCTTGGTGATGGTCTGGGTAAGAGGGTTTACAGTACCTGTGCACTCAGTGTCTCCAGAGGACTTTCCACTCTTGGAAAAGCCATTAGTGGCATTCCTCGTGGGTCTTCAGGCTTCGGTTTAGAAGGAGCTGCATGACTGCCCTTAAAGTTATGGACAACACATATCCCCTGTGTAATGCAGAAAAAACCCAGAGTGAGGTCAGTGTGTTCCATCCCCAGGAAAAACCTGGAGGGGGAATTTCCATGGGGGTCACAACTGCCAGTTTTTGTGAAGAATTTAACCTGGATTTGGGTTCAAGGCGTCATCTGTCTCAGCCTTGGGCTGCAGTGTGCTGACTGACACGGCTGGGCGTGACGGACTGCCTTGTTCATGGACCATTCTCAGCCTTTTTACATTTTACACTGGACTCAGCAGAGACCCTCATGTCTGCTTTATCATCC
This sequence comes from Dicrurus megarhynchus, assembly GCA_013399195.1. Taxonomy (NCBI): domain Eukaryota; kingdom Metazoa; phylum Chordata; class Aves; order Passeriformes; family Dicruridae; genus Dicrurus; species Dicrurus megarhynchus. Next base: position 22,319 of record VXAD01010614.1, read on the forward strand.
CAGAACCACAGACTACCCGAATGATGCCCTTTACTGGCCTAATACTCCCTTCCGGCTCTGACTTTGTCATTTCCAAGCAGTGAACACAGTTCCGTGGATGGCCGAATCTCCCTCACATCTGGATGGCACCATTTAGCACCATTCCTGCACGCTTCCAGCACCACTGCTGTGGTGTTTATCCCACAAACCCCTCCCTCAGGCACGACCAGACTCACAGCACCCACATGATGATGGTGATGCCAGTAAGCAACCATGCATGGCAGTGTGTGGCTTGAGGACATGAAAAAATAAAAGGTACACAGGAGCTGACACGTTTGCTGGTGGAGTGATTCCTGGAGCCACCTCCTTGCTGGCTGTTCCCCTTCACTGCCACAGACCCAAGAAAGAAGCAAGCTGCAGCCTGGGTGGGTCCTGTGCTAGCAGGATCTGTGCCAGGGATCTGACAGTACCCTTCTGGGGAAACCCCTTCCACCACTCTGAAATTCAGCTTGTGACACTTAGAGGGTGCCAGAAGGTCTGCAAAGCCAAAATGCATCTGGGAACAGGCTGTCACTGCCACCAACAGGTGCTGGGAGCACAGACAGATTGTCCTGGCCTGATAGATGGGGCAACTGCCTCTTAAATTACATGGGCAAGATGTGAAGTGCCCTTCCCAGTGGGAACCAGACAAATTATTAAAGTCAAGGAGATTCAGGTCAGAGGCTGTAGGCATGTTTTTATCTGAAGAGAGCAGAGGACTAAATGACACTTGAAGGTTTGTTGTTGTTGCTGTTTTAAGTACAGAATAGAAAAAAAATCAGTGACAGGACAATAGAGATTTAAGGGATCTTTGAAACCTAATCCCTCCTGATTACAGCGATAAAGTGTCTGTTGCTATGCAGTGGATACTTTTGAAGCATATTTTGATTAAATGGAACCAGGCACATTTCTTGGTAATAGTGAGAATGACCTGGACTGCTTGCTGCTGTGTGAGTAAATCCTCAGCAAGAGACCTCTCACCAAACAAAACACTTAAACCACACAGACCACAGGAGAGCCTGTTACACCCAAGAGTCTGGAGAGATGCTCTTCCTAGATTCTGCAGGAAGGTCTTTGATATATTTCAATGTGTTTGGTTATCCTGTGAGGGGGTGTACAATTTCAGCTTGACTCTAAAAGCTGCAAAGCGAGGTGGTTTTGTCTCCAAAGGAGTTTATCCTGACCTTCCCTTCTTTGCACTTCTTTTATGGTCTGAAGCAAAATGGAGAACCAGGATCACAGCTCAGAGCCCCAGGAAATGCCCTGTACCTCACATTTTTGTCAGATACAAGGCACACAGAGGGGTTTTGCAACAGAGGTATGCCAGAGAAGGAGTCTCAAGCACGCCCTCCTTTTGAAATTGAAATCTACACCACCTTTTGCAGCATTTTCCAGAACAGATCAAGTAGGAACATGTAGAGTAATTAAATAATTTAAATATATAAAACATACAAATGCTACCATATTAGACTTACCCATTAGTATAAACCTGATTTCATATTAGGATTTTCTCTGATAATACATTTAATTAGATGGGGCTACAATTAGATCTTGCAGGCTACAAGCAATTAGCAATTTTTTTTAGGGTTTTTTTTTTTAAAACTATGGTATTTTTAAAAGGAACACAGAAGGACTGATGGGCTTACCAGAAACAAGGCTACAGCACTCCCCAGGATGAAGCCTGCGATCACATCCGAACAGTGGTTTCGATACTCAGACACTCGATTTAGGCCGGTAAGGAAGGCAGCACACAGGGTTCCCAGACACAGCACGGGCTTGGCTAGCCTGCTACTCTTTGTTTTAATTGTGCTTGTGATGTACATCTGGAAGAAAGGGCAAGCCAAAAATAAAAAGGGGCTCCACCAGAAATGCATCTTTCCCACCCGGACAAATCCTAAATCAGCAAGGATGTGACAAACCCCCTGATTCATTAAAAAAAAAAAGGCATTGGGAAATGGAGGAAGAGGTTTTAAGTAATTCGCAGAACATTTTTAGGAGAACAAAACCAATACTGTTAAATGATGTGAAATATCCTCTTGTATTTACATACAGGACCTTTTCTGAGCAGGTATGCACAGGCTCAGCTTTGCTGATTTTGTGCAAGTACTGGCTCGAGTGGTGGCAAACGTGCTCTGAATGCACATGACTAAATGTTTGCAAAGGGAGTCAGGAATTCATGCTTATGCTCCTGCAGAAACTGTAGTGTGCAGAAGATGTAGTGCTTAGAATCTGTATGAACTAACTGCTCCAGTTTCCTAGATGGTGTTAAGAAACAGAGAACATTGAGAGAAACCATTCCAGCCATTTTCCCTGCAAGATGAAAGGAAACACACAGTATGAGAGGGGTTTCTTTCAAAACAAAGTGGATTTTGAGAATGTAATTCTGGAGCATGAAGTTTCACTGTTCTCCAAATGTTTTTTAACGAACCCCACATGTTTCTGGCAGCTTGTTAGTTTGGTGTTTTTTTGAATACATTCTAACAGGGAGTAAAAACATGTGGGTCACGGTTAGCAGCCAGTCCTTAATTCCAGAGCCACTAAATAACACCGATCAAGCAAACTGAGCCTGATGACAAAGCAATTCATTAAAATCCTTTTCAGCCAACAAGTATGTAAGCCTGCATGATTTCCAAAGCTTTGGTAATTTGAGATGTTCCTGCTTGCTTTGCTTTTCACACCTGAACCTGACTGCAGCAGATGCCTTATGAGAGCTAACAGTGAGCACTAGGTGGCAACCTTGCCCCAGTCTTGGCTGGCAGGTTGAGCTGCGCCTATCACCAAAACTCACGTTAAGGTTCTTTGGAAACAATAGGAAAAAAATAAAATCACTGCCACTGCGTGAATAATTACCACCCACCCTTTCACCCGGCACTCCTTCTACTCAATTCAATCGAGCAATAGGGAGCCGGATTGCTTTCCCGTTCCCCACAGAAGCACGACTGCTGTTTGCAGCGTCCGAAGGAAAATCCATCACCTCTTTAAAGTAAGAATGCAGCCCTGCTGCGGCAGCTGTGAACCCCAGCTGCAGGGAACAGCCCACACAGGCTTGTTTCCTTACAGGTGTGAGATGGAGCTGCATCTTTGGGTTCTCTTTGTCACAGATGGGAAGTATCTGTAACTGGAGTTTCACGCGTCTCGGCAAGAAAATGTAAACTTGTAGTAAAAAGAACATTTTTAGCAATGAGGGTAACCAACCATGCGAACAGATTGCTGAGGGAAATCTCTTAAACCACCATGAGGAGGGTTTTAAACGAGACAAACTGTTTTCCCAGAAGGCGGGCTCCAGTTCATCCCTGAGTCATGCACTGAGTTCGGAAATAACTGGGAGAGCTTCTCCATTCCGATCAGACTTCCCAATCACTGCAGCTTGACCTTTATTGTCCAGGCCCAAAAGCCAAGATATTTTTTAGGATTCTCACAGTGTTTACCCACACTTACAGCATGGTTTCAAAGTTTTGTGCAAGAGACCAAAATCTCAGTGAAAGCCACTTACGTTTGGTTTCCTACATAGAGCCATTTTTCTTGAAAATTTCCCACGATGCTATTGATAGCATAAATTTATTTACAAAACTCTAAATGTCGAAACCAGAGAGGAGGAGGAAAGAAGTGAATATGAAAACATGTGTAGAACATATTAAAAAATAAACTACACATGATTTAACTATATGATTTATCTATTCAGCTTCTTTGCTGGGATCTTATCAGTACACTCAACCAGTGTATTTAGCAGTATGCAAATGTGTGACAGCAGCATTGATCGCATGGGATTCCTCTCCCATTTTTTTCAGAGAGAAAAAATCATAGACAAGGAGGCTTTTTTGCCTGCAAGTTAAAAATAGACATATGTATTTTTTTCTATATGTATATATGCAAATATATGCATATATTTAGAACACATGTTATATCCATAATGAGAAAGGCAGAGTGGAAATCTGTCTTGACCCTTCAGCAGAAAGTAAGATTTGTGACAGTTTATTTTCCTTAGAAAGTTCAAAATTTCATACCAGTATTGCAAAAGTCTATGTCCTAGAAGTTTTACAGACAATCTTTACTTTTACCATAGTAAAAGAGAAGCAGAGCCTTTGACGACAATGCTCAGTGCACCTGCTCAAGTGCCAAGGCCTTGCATTGATCACGGTTGCAGAAGGTATTTGCAGTGGTGTTCTCTGCTATTCAGCATTTCCAAATGTTGGAGGATTCATGCCCAGGTGTAGAGACCCAGAGAAGCTGACTTTAGTCTTGGGGTGGATTGTGGTGGTGCATCTTTCCCCCTCCCGTGGCTGCACTATGAGCTGAGAAACGCTCTTTAAGCCTCAGCCTTGACAAACAGCAGCTAGACTAAACCTCTCTTGAGCTTATCAGAAGCACTGTCTGTTCCCAGGAGCTAACAGGTGGGAGGGAGACCTGGTTTTTAACGAACAGCCTTGGAAATTTATTTTTCTTGCCTGAATAACAACCCAAGTGGTTGTTATTATATTTTTCTTACTGAACATTCAAAGAAATTTACCGACTGAAATTGTGGCTGTTTGGAAAATTACTGGAACTAAAACCCACTCTCTTGGAGCCTTCTAAACAAGGGTCCCAAGTGAGATCTTTTTGAGCTCTTGATTCCCCGAAGATAAGGGGGCAGTGTGTATGTCTCGGACACCGATAACCAGATGGCCGTGGAGGAAACCAAGGACTGTTGGAAATAACAGAGGAGAATTGTTGGTAATAACCAAGGACTGTTGTCATTAACATGGTCATGAGAAAGATCAAGTTTTGGCTGGAGAAGGGGGGCCAGGCAGAGATAGGGCATTTTTCTGTGACAAACAACCACAACACAGCACAGGAAATGGGCATAGACTCTAGGGTGGGTTTAAGACTACCCAAGATTAAGACTGCACATGATAATTAATTTTCATAGAAAGTGAGAAACCCATCTTTGGAGTGGGGAAACATGTCCATAAAAAGGTATCCTCTCAAGCCCAGGCAGTGCCCCCAGGACCCTGGACATCTCGTGGGCTGGGCCAATGCAGGTGGATCGATGCTGAAACTAGGACTGACATCCCATCAGCTGGATTGATGCTGGAACATGGAACAGTGATCTCTTCTTCTAGCCATTTCTTTTTCCTTGGAAAAGGAACTTAAATCCATGTGTTTCTAAGTGCACAGCAGCATGCAGTGTGTACAGTGACTGCCATCTCTTCCTGTGATCATTCTGGAAGACTGATAAAACTTCTTTAGATGACATTCTTATTTTTTCATAAATGTGGAAGCCAGGGCTGCCAGCCCTTTTCTCTTTCCCCTACTTTAGGCATACAAGATTCATTTCCACCTGCAGAGATCACAGAAGTGATGCTCTGGGTTGTCCTCAGCTTCTTTAGCAGGTGACAAAGAAAAGTCTAGTTGATTAAATATAAACCCCAGATTATTAAAAAACCAAAAACAAACACCCAAAACCCACAAAGCCAAACCGGTCACAGTGGGAGTGTTTTCAGTAGCAGAGTAATGAACAAGGGAGTACAGAGACACCTGCACAGGATGCTTGAGGTTCAGTGAAGGGAGGAGACTCCCAGATCTCAACAGACATAAAATGAAAACCAGTGTCTGTGCTGATTCCATTCTCCTGCCTCCTCACGTTGTACCTGTTTTATTTTTCTTGCTCCATGGCTCAATTCTTCAGCTTTATACAAAACACAGCTATTACTAAGCAAATAACCTGTGTTTTATGTTCAGCAGGCCACATTATCATGCATATTAGAATCAGCAAGAGACTTCTCAAAAAATTGTGCACAGCACAGTTATTAAGCAAAGCTGGATATGAACAATGCATTTCTTGTGTAATGCTCATGTTATTCCCAGCTGACAGACAAAGAAAAGACAAATGACAACATTTTTAGTTCTGGAAGGTGACTTCAGGCAGAGAACTGGGCTGGAATTGGACTGTTGGCTGAAATGGGCAAACTTTCCTGACCTCGTGGCTCAGAAACAGTTCCACGTCCTGGCTCCACCTGACATCTTCCTGTGTGAGAAGTGCAGGTCCATCGCAGGTACTCTCGGAAGAGTAGAGCTCAGAAACACTGAACTACCTGGGGCTTAAGTGCAGGAAGGAAAAACAGCATTCCCTTCAGCTGTAGAAGTCAGCCTGTTTGGAGAAGATTTGCCTTCCTAGGAACCACGGGAGGCTGGGCAGGGAAAGCCCATGAAAGGATGTGATTAGCTTAGGACAGAACCAGGACTAAGCCTGACCCTGGAACTTCCACCTAAGAGTTTATCGTGGTGCCAACAGCTGCTACAACCGTGTTGAGTATATTGTGAACTGTATTTCACACATGGCTGCACATTGTTCAGAAGTGACCTGCGCAAAATGCTACAGGCTTTCCAAACGTTTCTCAGCAAATCCTGATCAAAGAAGTCGCGGTTTGTCTCTCCATCATTATTCACACAACATTCAGTGCAAACAGATGGATATTGAAACAGCAGCGGGTGGATTCTTCATTTGAGAAATAATAATGTGGTGTTTCATTCATCTGCTACCAAGAGCACAGAGCAAAATATTCAGCAAATACCCTGTCTTTAAAAACTTTAAGGCTTTCCTTGCATACTGATGGCCTACAGACAGACACTGACACTACTTTGAGTCAAGCTGTAGGGGGAGGAAAGACCTAGGTTAATACGTTTTGAGATCAGAACCAGGTCAAGTCCTTGGATCTTTATGGCAAAACCAGCATGGTTTTCTGCTTCGTTTGTAAGATCCTTGGATTAATTTTCAAGCATCACAGAAATTTTAGCCAGAGAACACAAAGGAGCATCAGTCTGTTTCATCAGACTTTGTAAGACAGTTTCCTTTCTTGACTGCATGGCAGGGTCACCTTATCAGTGTGTCAGCTGGGGTGCATTTCACTGTGATAACAACAAAATTCTGGCACTGACTTTTGTTAGAACCTTCTTTGCAACGTGAGTTCAGCTCCTAAAAAAGGGGAGCAAGATTCAGCCTAAGTTCAGACCCCCACTGAAATGGCACAATTTAAATTTTAAGTGTTCAACAACACATGGCATGTGAACAAATGTAGCAATACAGAAGCCGTTTAAGGATCAGCTTCATTTTAATGCTCATGAGACAGGGGCAGGGAGAAGAGAAGATTGAATGAGAAAATCAGCAGCAAAGACAAGTTTAGGACATCACGCCTCAACATGCAGTGCCTCAAAAGCAATGAGCACTTCATTTGCTTATACCAGGATTGGTAAAACAGAGAGAGAAGGCGATCTTCCCCTACTGATAAAGAAAAAAGCTGTCCCTAAAACAACCCTCTTTTTCTCCAAAAATCCATTGTAAGAAAAATGGCCCATCTATATGCACAAACAGAAACCTCTCATGCAACCTCTCATCAGTCATCACCGGCACCCACCGTGGCATATAAAGCTGAGTAGATGCTCAAAGCAGCATGTTTGGATGGAAAGGATCTCCTGGCCTTTTCAATCACCTCCACATCCCCCGTGCAGATGTTGCCGTTGTTTATGAACTGGTGGTGGGCCCGACAGTCATTTCCAGTGTAGTTGGGTTTGCACACAGTCAGGAAGTAGGGAGCCAAGTTCCCAGTCACAACCTGGCCAGCGTTTACAAAGATGTCAGTGGCAAAAAGTCCAAATGCAAACACTCCTGTGAGGAAAGGTTAAAAACAGTGACTATTCAAACAGGTTTAGAAAATATCACTATACCTGAGAGAGAGAGACATAATGGGAGTAGTATCATGTACTTAAAACAAATCTGTGACAAAAAAATGGGATCTCTGAACCTGAAAGAGCAGTGCAGTGCTGAGGCACAATAGTCCTCTAACACAGCTACCCAGGATCAAGTACCTTTTGGATTTTGACTATTCACCATCGTGATGTTGAAAAATTACAATCCTGACCTAGCAATACTTGGCATGTACTTTTGGAAGTAACCCAATGCTTTGCTCTGGAAGACAGCTGCAGTTCAGCTCATGCCACCAGGAGCACATAACCCCAATCCTGTCAGATGAAGGATTCACTTCAATGCAGGAACTTTTCCACAGTTGTGAAGCGTCTCTTGATCAATGCTGCAGTTGTCACATCCTTTACTGACTCCTCTTGATTGTTATCAATTCCTGCTACAGCTGCTATGAACATATGAGGATCTTTCAGATGCAGGTAATACCTACATACCAAAGGTAGAGAACAGCAGGTTTGCAAAATACCAAACCCAAATGTTCTGAAAGATTAAATCAGCTCTCCTCTTCCCCTTCTCATCACTAAGGTTGATTAAAGTGTCACAAAAACTTAGAACAAATAAATATTATCTTCTGATGTGGGTATATTGAGGGTCATGCATTTTTGCTTTCTCCCTTCTGTAGCTCTGTAAGCAAAAGTCATTAAATTATGTATTTAAATATGACCAAGAGCTGGAGCTCCAGGGAAATCATCTTAAGAAAGCTGTGATAAAATCTTAAAAGCTGCACCACCATGATTGTAACATCTTCACTGCTTATCTATAGTGAGTTAAAAAAAAGATAGAAAGGCTGCTCTAGTCTGAGACACAAAAAATATGAGGGACTCAGCAAAATAATGCAGCATGTACCGACAGTAACATAAAATAAAACTGTAACTAAAATGGATTTGTTGTACAAGTGTTGAGTTACAAGTGTTGAGTGGGGCTTGCCTGTGCCAGTCAGTCAGAGATAAGATTTGGTGTCCCTGGTACAGATCCCTTGCTGGGGTACTGATGGGAAGAGCCCTGCCCTTGGGCAACAGCCTGGAGGGGCTGCAGGGCCGTTCATCCTCACCATCTTCCCCCAAGGTTAGCAAGGAGCATCACACAGTGAGGATGATTCTGGAGGCTGTGTGTGTTACTGTTCCTGATGCAAGTTTACTCTTATTTATTATTAATGAACTGGTACATGATCACAGATTTAAAAAGCCAGTGGTGGCCAAAGAAGGAGGCTGCCATCCTCCGGTTTTAGGCTGTAGGACTGGTCCCTGTCTTTTCAATGGTGTGACAGTTTTCCTCCCATTTATCTTTCTAAGTGTGTTTGAAAGGAGAGAACACTGACACTGCTCCTTTATTTCCTTTATCCCTCTGATAATATTTTAAATCCACAGTTTTCCACAGCCATCAGGAACTTCTCACCTACATTAGTCAGTGCACAAGCAAGTTCAAAGGAAAAAGGCAGAAGGGTATCTTTTCAGCCTGGTGAAACAGCTGAAGTTAGGACAGAGATGAATCTTATTTTATAGACAGCACTCTGTCAAAATTTTAAAATGTTTTTGTCACAGCTTGCTTTAAATGGCAACTTTCTGAAGTGCTGTGCAAATTACAGGGAGTGCAGCAAGGATTATTACCCAGCCTTTTACAGTGGTTAGAGGAAATTTAAGTGTCAGGCAGTCTGGCTCCTGCTCTTTATCATGTATGTACAAGCCAAGAACCGAGACAATTCAGAAACAGCTCACAGGCTTCACAAAACTATTTCAGTCTCTAGGAAGTGCATATATACAAAGGTACTTTTTTCTCCATTAAAAAAAGAACTTTTAATACCTGCATTTTCTCAATATATTTTCTCACTCCAGAAAGTGCTGGCCCAGACGCAGCCGCCGAGGCCTGCAGTAGTCTGGAGAAGAGCAGAGCAAGCCCTGGCTGAAACCTTTATCACGTTCTGACTGTGGTGCATTTTGGCTGCTGCAGTCCCTCTCCCACAGTTCTGCCAAGCTATGCCCTGTGAAAACCACAGCTACGTGCAGCAGTAAGTCCGGCTGGCAGGGACATGACCCTCGCAGGCTGGTTACACATCGTGTCTCTGGAGACTTGGAGCAAGGGTTGTAATTGATTTAAAGGCTGTAATGCCAGTGTGCCTGGGCAGTGGCGGACAGTCCCTGATGGTTTTTGTACCTCAGGAATCCATCTGTGCAATGGATTTGTTCAATGACCTGCAGCAGCTAAACTAACTGACCAGAGCACAAAAATGCTGTGACGTGATTGCCAGCTTTTTAGAGGCAGACAAATTGCTCTGAAAGGCTTCACGGGAAGGGCAACTAGCCCCAGCTCTTCAGGGTCATACAGCTCAAGTCCGTCATATAATGCCAGAGAGAGAGAAGGGGAGAAGATGTGCCTTTTCCAGACTCTGACACTCAGGTGTAATCGGAGGCAGTGTCATCCTGCTCAGCAGCAAGAGCTTTATTTCAGTGTGCTCACTCTGGGCCAGAAAACCTGGGAATGAGCTGTGGTGCAGAACTTAGCATATGCTGAGGCAAGATGAGAACAGTGCAAGCCACATGGGAAGCAGACCTATAGCTGCTCACTAGCAGGAAGGATGAAGGTTAATTGCAATTACATAAAGCCAATCTTTCCCCTCAGCCACACGTCACATAGTCTGGCTGCAAAAAGAGGCCTTAAAGAAGGAGCAGAAGCTATGTCCGGAAAGGCCTCCCGAATTTTTCTCACTGTCCTGACTCTCAGCTGTGTTTTTGTCTCAGGAGCAGCTAGAAAGAGGAGGTTAGAAGACAAAACAATAAGCAGAATGTAACTGGGAGAGATACTAGCTTAGGCCAGAGATAAGAGGGCAGGCTGTACTCCCTGCTACTCTCTCAGCTGCTCCAGAGTCCAAGAAAACAAAGATCAGATTTTAACATATCTTCACCTCCAGTGAGAAAGCCCTTAGACAAACTAAATGTTCAAGCCAGAAAAAGAACAAACAAGGAAAGTCCTGTCGAAAAATGCTGAGGGCAGACAAAGTGAAGATCGACTTTCCAGATTCATCTCACCTGAACTAACACCTGCCTTGGCAGAAAAGTCTAAGTATTTAGCAGCTTCAATTTTGAATGTTTTAATTTCTCCACTTACACATCCCTCTAAATGACTGTCAAAAAGTCCTTCATGGACCCCTGACTTCTGGGCTCTCACCCACATCCTACTCTCACGTACTATCTCCTATCAAGCTCCTTGTGTGGCTGTTCATCAGCATTGCCACCTCCAGCTCTACTGCTTTTGCTAACAGAGGCATCTGCCGTGAAGAAGAATCCAGCTCTTCTCACTCACTGCAGCCTCTGTACAACCCTCTGTCCTCCCTGCAATTCTTGCTCAAGCTCTCTTCTTCCACCCTGAATCTATGTAACCTCAGTCACTGCAGCTGCTTGTTGACTCCACGGAAACTCTCGCTATTAGAGGCATTTAAAATGCCTCTGATTTGAAAAAAAAAAAACAAAAACAAAACCACCACCACAACAAAAAACAAAAACCCCCTTGGAACTTTTAGAAGAGCATCTGAAAAGACATTGGGAGGAGACAAGTGAGAACCAGTGGGTGGAAATGAGAATTAGGAGATAGAAGGCTTTATTACAGAAAAAAAACATGAAACCCTTAAGTAAAGTGATAAAAGAAACAATGCATTGAAGGGCTCATGAGACATCAGAAGCTGGGCTCTTCAGTAACATATCATCATGTTTTCTACCAAGGATATTTATTTAGGCACTCCTTTCTGTCCCAGTCAATTTTCTGAATTTGTCACTCTCAATCTCACTTGCTTGGAAAATGTTCCTATTTCACATGCACACTCACACTCACCTAACCCCTTTTCCACCCCCCTGTTTTTTAAGGAAGATTAGAGTTTCAGTGGAGAGGATCCCTGGAAGGACTCAGGGCTCTATGGGAATGCTGATCCTCAGCCCATCTCTGAATGTTTTGCTGTAAGAATCCTGTGCATCCAATAAAGCCACGCACTTATAGTCCTGTCACTCAGACTCTGCTAAATCACCCTTCACCATTACATCTTAAAGGAGACCTGTATCATTAATCCATTTTACAACAGGAGAGATGGGGGTTGCAGGGGAATTTATTTGCCATGGCATCAGGAACAGACTCAACATGAAGCTTTGGAGCGCTCATAACCTCGTCCTGGGATTGGCTTTGATCTTCTACTGAAGACCCCACAAAGCTCACTACTCCAAGGGATCTACTACCTCTTGGGTCTGCCTGCTTCACCTGTGGGTGTCTGCCTGGATACTGTTCTCCCCAGATGTAAGAAGAAGACACAGGGTTTGACCAGTGCAAGAGTACTCTGGAGGCTCAAGACTCATCCTGACAGATGCACAGGGTATCTTCCTTCCTCACTGCTTTCACAACCACCAGTTTTCTTCAAGGCAGCTGCCAGCTCAGAGCCTGGTGTCAAAAGGAACAGTAAGGGTTGGTTTGCCCCCAGCACAGTGTCCTTTTTCTCACAGTGGAGGTCCCTCCCTGATAAGATCTACAGTAGCTCAAGCTGCTGCGGCAGTTTAGGTTTGGGGCAACACCCCCAGATACAGCTTGAGCCCTTTGGAAAGGCAGCCAGTTAATAGCAGAACATGCAGTGTTTCACAGAGAACTTCAGATGCAAGGCAGACAGAAGGACAAGGTCAGGTAAGCTGTCTCGTGCAGCTGCTCAGGGAATTGACATCAGAGCTCTGGGCTGTATCTATCCTATTACCATAAACTCAATGTGTGTATAAATCTTGTAAACCTTTATTTGCTGAACTAAAGCCTTAATTGGCTGAAATAAAGTCCTAATTTCATTATTTAGCTGCCCACTGTGAGGTGTCACCATGCTTTAGATTAAGTTGTCAACAGAAGCTGATCTGCACCATTTGTTAATGGCAAATTATGCACATCCAAAGTAAAATCCACTGGTAACAAGCTGAAGAAGCATGCTGCATTTCTAGATATCTGAACTAGAAAGGGGCTACTTGCATGTTATCAGGGCTTTGCAGGTAGACAACTTAATCACGTGGATTAGAAACCTAATATAACGAAATGCAACACAATACATACTGTAGTCACCCTGTCGTAGTGTGTCAGAGAGGTCTGAATCCCTGATCCTGGGGCTATGATAGCAGCTGTACATAAAAGACTAAAACCTTGACTGAAACAATTCACTAAAATGCTTTATAGCCTCTATTTCCAATATAAAGCATGAAGCAGAACGCAGAAGCAAATACAAGGTGGAATGATGTTAACAAAAGGCTGAATGGGAAATTACAAGACAGAATGAATAAATATACAAAAGGCTGTGTATGCTCAAGTTGGGAGACAGGGAGAAGAGGCAGAGGCCCAAGAAACAGCCACCCTTACCACTTAGTTTCTCAAAGGTTCAGCACATAAACAGCAAGTTTTGGCGTTAGAAATTGATGATAGAACTGCTGGGAAGGGTGGGGAGAGGAGGGAGGAGAGAGGATGTGACTAAAGTAAAGCAGTGCAACGGCAATATATAAATAACTGCTAACTAACTGATAGAAAACTGCTCTAAAGCAATTGCACACCAGTTTGACCTCAGAATCTTTTAAAGAAAAGTCTGTGAAAGCAGCTCTAAAAGATAAAGAGGAAGATGGAACAAATTGCACCATACATCAAAGTCTAATGTTTCCAAGCTAAGCCAGCTTTTTTTCACTGATAAAGAACCTGGCTTTCTAAATATAGGAAACAGAGCAGGTTTCACCAATCTAGGCTGCAATACAGGATTTGATATGAACTGCAGTAAGGCGAGAGGCAGCCCTTTGCCACAAACACAAATGTCTGTCAGCATGAAGGATTCATGTCAGGGCTAGGAAGCAAGAAGAAATTGTGGTTCTGCTTCCTGTAGACAAAGAATCAGGGAGAGATTTAATACAAAGCTCAACATTCAGAGTCACGACTAAACTCAGGACAGAAGGCTCTTAGAAAGAGACATGTGCTGAGACCTTGAGGAAAACGAGGACACAATCAACAGAGAGGACAGTAAACAAGATAGGAAAAAACCAGGAAAGAAACACGGGGCTTTGCCAACATTCCAGAAAAGCTGTAGGTTTTTTTGTTTTGCTCCACTTCCAAAGTGCAAAGAAGTGTTTAGTTCTGTATACATGAAGGAAAAGCAAGAGGAGAAAAGCAAATCTAGCAACCAAATCCAAAAGATCCAATGGAGATCGTATGACAAGTGTCCTTGTCTTGCAAAGGACTGAAAGACAGCTTGAAGTTTCCCTTTTTGCTTTTTCCGTGCAAAATATAAATGAATGTTCAGTGAAGTATCCATAGCTTTCTGCTTGTTTTGTGGAAAGCACATTTAGGGTACTACTCTTAAAATCCTATCTCTTCCCAGCAACTTCCACTGGAGATTTAGGGAGGGAGAAAAAGCCTCCTTGGCTTTCTAAAATTTGGGAGCAGCAACTCTCAAAAGTTCTCCATGACATGCCTTGCAGGGTCAAACAGTAGTGTTTCATTTTTCCTGACACATGAGCACCTAGACACATTGCAGGATTTTTCTCATCCTTTTGAAAAATATAAACTGTAATGCCTTATAAGGCCATTTTCAAAGGAGTTAAGTAAGTACCTGCTTATTGCAGGTACTCAGTAAGACTTGAGAGTCCACTGTATCGTTCCACCAGAAAAGAAACACAGCATGAGTTTTTAAGAATAAAGCTAACTATAAGAAAACATACTGAGCAAGTGCTTAGCCTCCATGATCTAAGGACTTTTAGTGCTGACCCCGCAGGCAAGAGTGTTTGATTGGGACTTTGCAACATGCCAAATATGCTGGAACAGTCAAAAAGCCCTGACTGGCCCGGTGGACATTGGTACCCTGCTTCTCTCTTAATGGCAGCTTGCTGTCCATCAATATATCCTGGAGGTTATGTAAAGTTCAAGGGTGTTTTACTTTTAACTGCGTTTCTGAGTCTTTTTGCTCCCACCAGCAGCACACAGACCAGGCCCGAGTAACAAGCCACAGGTGGTTTGCTTCCACCCCCAGGGTGCCAGAAGGGACATTTTGCTCCCTGCCTTCCATGCATAAAGCAGGAGGCACAGAGGGAGGCAAGGCAGAAAGAAAACCACAGTTCTTCCTCCTTTGCAGCATTTATTTGCTGATAGTGACTATGCTAACACGGGGTAAGACCTTCAACTCCATGCTCGGAGGAAGTACCCCTGCCTGCAGCCAGGGATGTGCTCCATGGAAGCAACACAACACTTGCCACAGCCACAGCAGGCATTCTGCATTCCAGGTAAAGCTCAGAAATTCAGCAGTGGCAGGGAAGAAGCACCCCAGAAGCTTTCAGCCGTTGCTTCTGGTAAGTCAGATGGTGAGTTGAGGCTCAGCTCTCTGTGAGAGGCAGTGTGGGAGGGTGCTTCACTTCTAAGAGTGCACAAGGAGGGCAGTGCTGTGATGCTCTGTGGGCAAAGCCCCTCTTGGCCAGTGGGGAGCCATCTGAGGAGCCACTGGCCCATGCCAGCAGCCAGACATCCCATCCCACGGATGAACTTGGGACTAATCAGCAGTGTGAAGAAGGTAAAGCGGTTTGCAAGCACCGTATAAAGCAACCTCCAGATGGTTTAATGACAGAAGTTCATTTCTCAGCAATTAACTCAATGGAAGCTCTCAGAAAAAGCAAATACAATGAAAATAATAATATTATTTTGAAGTGAGCTCTGGGCTTTTTTATGCTGTGCTCAGCTGAACATTATGTGGCAGAGCTATGGATGTTAAAATTAGGGCCGAAAAGAAAAATGCCAAATAGATGAGGACCAATTTGTAAGTAAAATGGGTAGGTCACACAAACTAGCAGTGATGGATTTATTCCTATGAGGATTTGATTGGTATAACCTTTCTTTAAGGGTCTCAAAAAAGCATTAAGCTCAGCAGAATATGATCTAAACCAGCTCCAGCCAGCATGATATGGCAAATTTTGAAAGTTACCTTGCAAATCCTGAGGGGACTATCCCTCTAAGGTGGAAGATGCCTGCAAAGATTTCACAGCTTAATTAATTTTGTGATGTGCTTTGTCAGGGTGTTTCATTCTGGTTTGGTGCAAAGAGGGTCCCAGTTTGCAGTGCACAGGATGCTTACCTATAAAACGTATTATTCTTCGAAGCAGTGGGTTCAGGTAACAGCACTCTCCAGTCAAAATAGTTTTCTCTTGAATAATGAGGGTTTCTCGGGTAGACTTTATGAAATACATGGATATCTCACCAATAAATATCTGCCAGGAAAGGGAAAGAAACAGAAGGTTAAGAATTTACATGAGCAAACATTAAAACATGGGTGACTGATTCCACCCCACAGACAGCCCTACACAGCAGTGTGTTTTGGGGACACTGCACTTAACACTGTGGGGCTACTCAGCAGGAACTGACAAAGACTCAGCTCCCACCCAGGAGAGGGATCATTCTTGTGCTCAGTGGTACAGAGACCCAGAGGAGCTGACTTTAATCATGGGCTGGATTGTGCTGGTGAAACTCTCCCCCCTTCCCTGGCTGCACTGTGAGCTGAGTAATGCTCATTAAGCCTTGGCCTTGATGAGCTGCACCTGGACTAAGCCCCTCTTGAGCTATCAGGAACACTGTCTGCTCCCAGAAGCTCCTGCTGAAAAAACGAGCAGCCTTGGGAACTTTTTTTTCTTGTCTGAATAACAACCCAAGTGAAATAATATTTTTGTTGTTGAACCTCCCACAAAAGCTACCAACTTGAATTGTGCCCATGGTGGAAAATTGCCATAACTAAAGCCCAGTCTCCTGTGACCCTCTAAACAACGGTTCAAAGTGAGATTCTTTTTGAGCTCTCAGCTCCCAGAAGATAAGGGGGTAATGTGGATGTCTCAAACACTGATAACTGGATGGCCATGGAGCCAACCAAGGATTGTTGGTAACAACAGACGAGGATTGTTCATAATAAGCAAGGACTGTTGTTATTAAAATGCTGTGAGAACAAGATTTGACTAAACGTCCTGTTTTACTTACCAAAAATGAAGTCTCCAGAGAACCACTGATTATGCTGTTAGCTGTGCTTATGTATTACATATTTTGGTATGATCTGGTCATTCATGCTTTCTACAAATGTAATAGCTGCTTCCCATAGGAGTAGGATCATTATTTCTTAAGCACTAATTTAGTTCTGTTGCACTGAGGCCTATCTACCCTCACTAAAGCTGGACAGAATTTAATTACAAGCTTTAGAGGCAATGACAGTCGACACACAGCAGGAACTTCTGAAAATATCACCTATCATGTTCTGTCAGCAGGCTTTAGAAAGGGGAACTGGGAGCCTTTTAGAAAGACAGAGTTTGCAATTAAAGTCTTTAAAATAAAAAAGCCTGCCTGAAATGGAATAAATGAGCTTTTAAGGGGGAGCGCTCAAAATTATTAATTTAATACATTATTACAGGACATGCACAAGGGAAATCCATAGTGTTAGGGAACAGTCAGAGAAATACATAACAAAAGTGTTTGTGTACACACACACACAGGGTGGCACAGACACCTGGAGTTAGTATAAATGTCAAGGAAGTCACCTTAGTTCACTTTGACTGCTGGAATGGTGTGTTGTTTCAAGGGCAACAATTTATCCTTATTAAGCCAGATGAGCATCCTTATTGATTATTGACATTCAAGCCAAGTATGCTCAACCTCTTTATAATTCTGCCCGCTGATGGCGAGAGATGTGGAGCTGTAAAATGTGTGTCGATAATGGCATCTGGAGGGGAGCTGATGCATGGGAGCTGCACTGAAATATTGCCTTTATCCCGTTTCACTCCATCTGCTCTTAACAGAATTGGCAAGCAGTTCAATAAGCTCAGCTCACTAACGACGGGGCTGGGAATTAAGAAAAAGACCATCTGCACTAAAGCAGTTTGAAAGTGACACTCTGTTTCAAACCGTTTATTATTTGAATTATTATAATGTTCAGAAGTTTGAATTACTGCTTTGGCTCTCTGTCTGCCCGGGGCTGTACATACACACTGAGAGACAATTCACACCCTGAGGGAATTCTACTCTATGAAGACAGGGGCTACTCAGCTTTAAAATATCCTAAAATTTTCAAATAAGAGAGACTTAGGTATAGAACACACTAATAGTCCTCCTGAAACAATACATACATCTTTAAAGTTCCCTTGCATCAGAAGTTAATGAAGTATTTTCCGGCTTCAATTCTCATCACTGTTTCCATAAATCTGTCTGTCTGGCATACTCCTAGCAACTCCCATGAGCATAGATTCCACTTAGATTTAGGAGTAAATTTTGCCAGGCTGTAAATCTGTTCAATTCCATTCCACTGATTTAAGCAGAGTTATCCCAGATTTCCTACAGCCTAGGAGTTAAAAATTTGATTTTTTTAAGTGAATACTGCCTTTGGTTTAATGCAAAGTTTACGTATCCGGCAATAAAGCTGTGTTTGTGTGGAGATACAAAGTGATTCAACATAACTGGATGATTCTTGTCATGTCATCTCTGGCACTGAATTTAGTTGCTGAAATTTGTTTTCTTATATGCTTAATATGGGCTCTCTAGAAAGTCAGCCTTGCTGTTTCCTAAAATTTCAATGGGCAATTGGACACCTGACTCTGAAAGCTAATCCATCTGTGTGCAGTTGAAGGTGGTCTGAATAGCTCTCAAAGAACTTGCATTTTTTTTTCTCTCCAGGCATTTCTGAAATCAAGTAATGCCACTGATCCTCATGATTTAAACCCTGATGATTCTGCATGATTCATGCAGGGTCCACATCCAGCCAAGTCGTCCAGCTGGCCTCCCAGAATCAATCACCGGCACTACTGAGTACCTCAGCTCCTGCCAAAACAGAATCAGCACTCCAGGAATGGTTACAAATCAATTCTATATCTGAAATCTAAATATAGATTCTGTGTATAAATATGGGTAGAAAAAGAAAACAGCAAGCAAACTGCTTTTATTTCCATTTGGGAAAACAATGGAAGGTTAATGAACTTCAGTATCATACTGATTTAATTGGATAGCTGAAAAGGCAGGAGAATTGCACTGGAGGCTGGGGATTGAAAGCACAAGTGATCTGCAGTCTGGCATGGTGTAGGTAATAGGAAGCAAATGCCCTGGATGTGTTTTTGTTCTTGTTTTCCTGAATGCAACAGCAGTTAATCTACACTGAGGACATATTGCTTGAGAACTCTGGCTCACATTCCATTTCATATTACTAGCAGGTAAAAATACAAGGATGACTCAAAGCTCCAGTATGAATTAGAAGTACCTACCCAGAAGTAATTTAACTTGCTGATTTCAACCTCTCCAGTGAGAAAACTTCTTCAATTTTCCCTGCCTTTCCAGCACTGGCAGTGTCACCAAATACTTTCCCCTCAATGTTCAGCTCTCAAAGCCCTCTGCTGCACACGCTTTACTTATTTCCTGGCTCATCTTGACCCAGCAGATGATAAAATTATCTGTCCGTTTTCCTCTGCAACAGTCTTTTATCCATGATAGTCCTTCAGCTGACATTTTCAGACAGTGAAATGTCTCATCTTCCCCTTTCAAGTTCTCAGCACAGCATTAGCACCTGATACTCCCTCCACTCCTGTACAAATTACCAACAATTTGTAAACTTAATTATCAGCTTAATCAACAAAACAATGGAACTATTGCTTTTAAAGGGACACGGAGTCTTTTTTTTTCCCTATAACGCTTTCTGATAAGCTCACACAAAGGATCATTTGCACAACTTTTTTAAAAAAAAAAATTGAAGTAAACATCAAGAAGACCTGTTTCTGTGAGGATAAACTAAGATAAACTATCCAAGAATGTGTCTGTGGTACAACCAAGAGGAGGCTGCAGAACAGCGGCTTCCTAGAGCTGCCCTCCTGTGGTAATTGTGCAGTGGGGCAAGGGTGGAGAGCCGATTTGAGGAGTAACTATTGATGGTGCTGACAGCCACGGAAACAGCTTTTAACACCATTTGTTCCTTTTATCGGTTTTTCTCAATCAGGACATTGGCCTCATGCCTCACTTCAAATCCTGTAGCAAAGCTGAGGGCTGCATCCCTTCTTCACTCCCTTGCCATGCTTTTGCTTACTTCTCCTCCAGTAGCCAAAGTCTTTCTCCTCAGTCATGTTTCTCTAAACTCCTGTGCATGTAGTGCCACAATCTGGTTCCTCGTGTGCTCCAGTCTCGAAGCCCTAGTCTCACCTCTGTTCTCCTCCCCTTGAAAACCCACTACAGATTCACTGCAACTCAAGCTGCTCACCCATCTCCTCCAGTAGGATCTGCCCTGACTGCCTCCTCGCTGTGCCACTGCTGCTGGCAGGGGCTGCACCTCACAGCCCTCCTGCCTCCCCTTCACTCACCCACTCACTCACTCACCCACTCACTCACCCCCTCACCCACTCACCCGCTACAAACATGAAACCAGTACTTTTACAATTCTTTCACACTTTCAGTAAACCCTGGGGCTGTGTGAAAGTTCCCACCATTTTAATTTCAGCTGCAATTCCACACAGATAAAGAAGGAGGAGCATCAGCCAGGGTGCATGGAAGAGCTGCAGGATGCACCAGCCTGGGACTGCCTTAAGTCTGTCTCTCTGGGAAAGTTACTTCCTTTTACTGCTTTTCATGAAAAAGTACAAGTGATGTCATTTCCCATTACAGCAAGACAATGGAGTTCCTATATAAGGGAGAATTATGTGAAGTGCAGACACGACCTGTCTTGTCTTTCCTGTGCATTAAATTAACATTATTCTGATTTCTGCGAGCTTTTAAATCCTTCAACTTGTTCACTCTAACAGCACCCTTGTGACACAGTCAGTCCTTATTAACACTTGTTCTACACTGAAACCCCACCCAGGGACATGCTAAAACACACAAAAAAATCTTCCGCAAACAAAACTGAACTTAGGTCTTGGGACATCATTGCTCTCAGTTCTGGGCAGGTTTCAGCAAGCTCTATGACATTGCCCAAATGCTGTGCAAGGATGCATGTGGCTGCACTTTTAATGTCACAAATAGAAAGAACCAAATTAACTAAGTCTGCAGCATTCAAGCAGCAGCCAAGGGGAGGAGCGGATGTGAGGAAGGCACTGGCTGTGAGACAAGCTACATGCAGAGCGCTCAAAAGCAGAGAATAGCAGCAGATGAGGGTTGTGGAGCTCTCAACCCCAATCAGCCAGTTTCAGCATGATTCCACATACTCTGCCTGGGAGAAGCAGCACTCTTCACCAAAAGGTGACCTTTGCAAAATGTTCCAGAGGGTGTTTCATCAGTGCTGGCTTGCGCTGGGCCAAAAGCAGTTCTGCCCTTCTGCACTGTGGCGTCTCTGAGGTTTGTATCAGAATGGCTGCAGTCAGGAGAGGGATGTTCTTCAGGCCCTACACGGGAGCTCGTGTCTCCATTCATCTGTCATGAAACGGCTGAAGATTTTCACAGATCACACAGGATGGGGAGGCACAGAATCACAGAGAGGCTCCTCAGTCCAACCCCTCTCAAAAAGCAGGGCCAGCACAACCCCAGCCTGCAGTGGTCACACTACAAATGCCTTCAAGGATGGAGATCCCACGGCCTCTGCTTCAGTGTTAGCCTACCCTTGTTGTTGAAGTCTGCCTAATTTGTAATCCATTTCACTTTTTGAAGCCAGTGTCCCTTGCAGGGTTGCCTCTTGTGATCTGAACAGTCTGTTTCCCTTTTCTCCACAGTCCCCACTAAGAACATGGCTTATATTGACTTTCACTTACTGCTGTGAGTTTCTTAATTCCTTGGATCTCCCTCACATTTAACCTCAGCCCCTGAGGAATATTGATCTGCCATCCTATCTGCTACCTTCAGGACCCAGTATTGACGCTCTGAAGCTGAGACACTCCATGGCCAAATCCAGGTGGCAAACAATTAGCAACATTTATATTGAGAAAAAGCACCTTAGAAGGCAAGGTGTGGCTGAGGTCTGCCTCGACACCCTCCCCAGGACACAGGATTTCTGCTGTGATCCACAGACCCAAGCCTGCCCGGCAGGCAGTGATTTTCCCTGATAACATCACTATCATTGATATTCCTGAGGACGAGGGACCAGCTGAGGGCTCCCTCAGACACTCTCTTGTCTTTGCCATCACCCCCTAGACAGGTGTTCTCTGCCCCCAGGAATCAATACTGTATTTTGCAGAACTGTACAAGGCAATGAAAGAGTGTCTTCAGCTGAATGTTGCGATGCCAGCTCACTTTTAATTTTCTAAGGACACAAACTCAGTCGGTTCAATCTGCATTCAATTACACACCTCATTCTGTTTTTGAGTGAGTGGTTGTTGTTGTTGAATGAAAACAATAGCAAAGAATAGTTATAAGTACTTTTCCAGAACAAGAAAATTGCTTTGTTGTTTTGTTTCTTTTTTTATTTCAAGTCAAAAGGGTTGAAATGCACGATTTATATTCTAGCCTGCTCAAAACCCAAAACTGTCACTGTTGTGCTCAAAGCCTATTACATTGTGGTCAAACTGTCTGAAAGAATTATACTGAAGTTCTAATGAGGAGAAGACAGCTCTGCGTTGTTCCTCACAAGCTGGCAGGTGGCTGGGACCACCACAAGGTCCCGGAGACGCTGCCAACAGAAGTGCCTGGAAGTGTTGCACCAAACCAACAAAGCATATTTTTATTCTCCCAGAACGGTGTGCAAACAGCAGAATATAAACATTTACACAGGGCACTGTGCACACCTTTGCCTCACTTCTCTGTATCCCAACTCGTCATTCTCCAGCTCACGACCCTGGCAAGACTCCTGAAGAGGAAGCCAAGTCACCGCTGGCAGACGACACAGCCTGCTATGCCGGCACAGGGCTGAAGCGTGGTGGGCAGCAGGCTGTGGCACAGCAGGCTGTGCCTCCTGGCAGTGCCACTACCAGCAGAGCCTGGTGATTCCTGCCTGAAGAAGCCGGGAAGAAGCTGCTGTGACAGAGCTCTGAGCTGCGTCAGACGCTCTTGGTTTTCCTGGCATCTGCTGCTGAGCAGCCACAGGGGAATCAGCCAAGGCAGGCAGAGATTCCCTGGCTTCCCTTAAAGAAATAAATCACGGTAGTAACATGGCTGTGCTAAGCCAAAGCCAAGGAGTCATGACAGAATGGGAAAACCATCTAGAAGAATGATTTCTTTGAAGTTTGAGAGCTAAGTGCAGATTGTGGAGAGAAGATGAAACAATTTTCTCCTGCTTCAGATCAGCACTGTAATTCAGCTTCTAATTCATAATCAGACTGGTTCGGTTTGCCTGATTCCAACATTATCTGAAAACAAATACTCCTCTTCACAAATTAATAGTACTGGACAGTTAACAGATTACATGTAGGCTGCCACTTCCAACCTGGAAACAGAAGGAAAGAAACTGAAGTTCATGTGAAAATGGTAGTGGCACTTTCTATTCACTTTAGGGCAACAAAGAACAGTGAGGACAGTGCCCTTGAAGCTTTCTGCCACTGTTCAGTGTTCATTTCAGTGGGCTGGCTCTGTTCCTAAGCCTCTCTGCTTCTCTTGGGTGGGTAGATAAATCACATCAGATGGAGCAGAGTAGGCAGCAGTGCTGAACTCTGGAAGGATTGTTTAGTACCAGCTGGGGAATTGGCTGCTTTGAAGTAACCTCCTAACAGGGAAAGCTAGTCTTTAGGGACACTGATGAATGTGGTGGAGTCATCCCAGAATATTTTTAGGAGACTGTTTCAAAAACAATGAATAAAACTGCATAAAACCAGGCCAGTCGCATTTATTTGGCACTAAAAGGGAAATGCACATAGAGTGGCACCAACCCACAGCAACAGTGGTACCAACCCACTTTTGAACACTGCTCTCAGAAATAAAACACATGCATTCGTTTTCCCCATGCTCACTGTCGTAACCAATGACAGAAACACAAAGATATTCCATTAAGCTCAGAGAGTTCTCTTTTGCCTTGCAAGCAATGTAACACCTCACAGCTGTGCTGAAATCATGGCTTTGAGTTCTCCCCAGACCCGTGCACACAGGACTGCACTTAGTGCTGCTTGTGTCCCAGATGAGGGAGCTGGTACAGATTCCCAGGATATCTTCCATAGCTCCAGAAGCCCATTTAGGTAGTACCATGACCTAGTACCACGTTGCTGCTGGGTTCCACCCATTCCAACAGAAATCACTGCTCCCATGTCACGCAGTGCCAGGACAGCGGTAACATGAAGGCAACACGGAGAGATCAGGTTTACCACGGCCCATCCTCTCAACCAAACCAGCCACTTTGCCATCAGGAAGTGAAGCAATAAGTGCTGGGCAGAGGAGAAAAAAGTAATTGTAAGGAGGGACTGGCATTACCTTTGACTTAAGTCGTGTCTTCGGGGTTTGCACAGTGATTCCTCCTGAGAGCAAAGTGTAGGGAGTGAAGCTGCAACTTAGTTGACAGCGAATGCACACAATGCTCCCTCCCACCATGCGCAGTTGTGTGGGTTCTTTTGTTTGTGTGGAGGTTTTTGGAGGTGTTTCTTAGAGAGTACAAACCACCACAGTCTAAATAGAAATGGTTGCATTTGCTCCTTGCACTGAAATCCCTGGGAGACTGGATTGGATCAAACATCTCTTCCCAGGCTGTGGACAGACAGACAGAGAGGCAGCACCCATTTGGGTGCAGGATGGCAGAGGAGGATACTCACAGTCTGAGTGGACTAGCAGCAGGGAAATGCAAGTACAGAGTTTAGGGAGAATATGAGCTCACTTTCCGTCTCATTTATAAGCTTTTTATTGATGATCATTGCCAAAACTCAGTCTGCAGAGTCAGCTACAAGCTGAAGCAAAGTGTGAAATTACTGTGCAAGGAGAAAAAGGTCTCTCAGAAAAAGATGGGAATGAGAAATAAAGTGAAGTTACTCCTTTAAAAATATTGTGATGAGCACCAGCCAGGAGAGCAGAAGAACATTCCTCTGACACATGCCCTGGTTTAAAATTAGCCTGATACTAAGTAATAGGACATTAAATAATAGAATTATGTATTAATAATATAATACAATGATACAACTAATTAAAAAAAACTCAATTAAATAATGCATTAAAAAATACTACATTAAAAATGGAAATAAAAATATCTTCTCAGGAAAGTTTGACCGGCTGTCTTCTTGAGGTTGTGCATAGAGATCACCAGGGCTAAGCACTGTGCCAAAAACCCTGTGCTGACCCTGACCAGGTCTTCTCTCTCTGGAGCAATGGATCCAGTGTGACAGCACAGCACAGCCCAAGAAGCAGGGTTCACCAGCTATAGCCAGCCCTGGATCCATTCACCCAGGGTGATGACTGACCTCATGGAGCCAGGCTGGCATTTCTGCACAGTTTGCATTGTGTGGGTATTGTAGGACTGCATGTAGTCCACACAGTTCAGCTCCACACAGCACCAAGCTGAAGGTCTCTTCAACACCCTACACCCTTATCTGACATTCAGCACAGCCTCTCATTCCTTGTGTTTAACATGGGCTATGGAAAGTACAAAAACAACACTCTTCACAGAATCACAGAACTGCTCCGGTTGGAAATGGACTTTAAGAAGATCGTGCAGTCTGGCCATTAACCCAGCACTGCCAAGTCAAGACTCCTACTCAGCTTTTCCCGTCAAGACTCCAACTCCAGCTTTCCATTAAAGAACAGTAATTAGGAAAAGCTTCTTGGGTTACTAAAAAGCAAAGAAATGCTGATCCAGTGGAGCAAAACTTGAAAGGTTAGCATCAAACTTTGTCAGAGCAAGGATTTAAACACAAGATACAAATAAAGAGCAACACTCATTACCCAGTGTTGTATCAGTAATCAAGGGACAAACCTCCCACTAATGTAATTGCTCAATCAAGGCATGGCTGTGACCCTCCATCTACCTTTACAAAAAACATTTGTGAAAGCTATGTCCCTAAACACTGGTACTGTATTGATGGGGGAGCTCCCAAAATGTAGTTTTCTGGGTTTTGTTTTCATTTTCAAATAATCTATTACTGTACCACAAAGTAAAATGAAAGCCGTGACCTGCAACGAGATCCAATACACAAAAGAACACTGTTACTGCAGAGGTTTTTTTATAAACCCATGACATAATCCACTTCAAAACACCTGGTTGTTTTCAGAAAGTGTCCTGTACCAAAAGCTACAGCCTCTTCTGCAGATCCCTTTCACGCTTCTTACCACAATCTGTGACATGAACATGATTTGATGCACTAAAATTACTGCAGAACAAAACTTAAAATAGACTATGGTGAAGCACTCACCATTCAAAAGTAAATATGTCGTGTACAGCTTTAATCAACTTTTGAAAGGGATGAAAAGCAAAATTAATATAAGAGATAAATACTAACGGGAAAGAAATAAAGAGAAAGAAATGAAACGAAGTCCATAAATGCAATCTGACAGGAATTTATCAATGTAATTAAAAGTTCAACAAAGGTGGGGCTATTGGTGAAATTTGCAACTTTCTGTGTGGAAAATGGAAAAGGGACGAAGTTTTGCTAACCAGTGACTCAATAATTTGTTTGGCATTGTGTTTTCTCAGCTAGTTGAATATTTTCATCTTCATAGAACAGCTACATTGCAGTTTACTGGCTGAACAGTGAAGAAAATCAGGTAAAAAAGAGTTGAAAATAAAGAGATTAGAAATAAAAAGGAAACAGCATTCACATTTTTCTTTGCATTTATCATCTTTCTCCTCATCTAAGCCTTTTAAGGCCCTTCAACGGTCCTTTTAATATAGCAGGAAATAATCCTGGATATGGTGCACATCTGACCTGGATTTTACTTCAGCTTTATCCTGGTTTTTTTATTTCCAGTAATATATAACCTTTGCATTAGAGCCTCTCTGGAGCCCGGGAAATTCACAACTAATCAGTGAAGTAAGCAAGCTATTGTAAAAGGCTTAACAAGCTCTAGCCCTCAGTCTTGCACTGTGATTACCTCAGAATAATTACTTCTGGAGATAACTGATGAAGATCATAATAGGCTGAGGCAAAACAGAGATCCGGCTAAGTGTAAATCAATTACAGCTGAACAGAGAGGCGAGGGGACAAAGATATCACAGGACTATTGTTATTATTTATGAAGCAGTCGCGGGGATTCCAAATAATTCCTCATACTCACAATCGCTGTCGGAGTTGAAGCCAGCACACAGTACAGCACAAGAGGTGAAATGAAGCTCTCGTCCTCTGTCCCAGGGTACGGTTTCATCAAATTGCCATCCTGACAGAAGAAGCCTTGGATATGCACCTGAAAAGTGTCGGTGTACTCGAAGTAGTAGGCGAGCAGAACAGTCCCAGCCATGATGACGAGCTGAAAATAAAGCATAGTCACAGAGAGGCATGAGTTGCTTTTTGAACAGATGCAGCTGTGCCTGCGAGCTACTCTCGTCCTGTGGACCATCCTCCCTTCACCGTCACTCTGACAACCCCTGCCATCATGGTGTGTGTGAGTGTGTGTGTGTTTCTGTGCCTGTGCTTTGCAACATCTGTTACATAAACCTTTGGCAAACGACACTAATGAACGTCTCAGATAGGAGCGGGTCCGCGGCGCGCAGGGGGACGGGGGCTTTGACAGCTCCACGTTATCAAAGGGCATGTGAGTGTCAGCGCAACGGGGATCGATGGCAGCGGCAGGAGACAGCAGCAGCAGTGACAGCTGAAACCTGTGCTCGGTGGCAGGGAGCAGGGAAGGATTATTACAAAGCCTAGAGGAAGCTGAAGCCAAAACACTTTGCCGCTGCAGCTGCGAGCCCACGCTGGAGAACGTGCGTGCTGTGCTAATCCGGACGAGCCCTCTGTGTCCCAGATGAAGACGCATCCAGAGGAAGACTTCTCTCCTGCCACTCACCTTTCCCTGGAGCTGCTTCTTAGGAGTAAAGCTTTAGAAGTCTACTCAGAAATCTCCAAGCAACCTGTGGGGGCTTCTGTGCACTGCCTGACTTACCCACTCCACCACAGCCACTTTTGGAAAAAACTGGCTTGAGTCTGAAGTTCATTTATATCACAGACATGAACTACAAGGAGCCTTTCCGGTCTCTCCATACTTTATGGCTCCTAAATGGGCTGGTTGGAAGCTCAGCAATCCACATTTTTTGTATGTATCCACAGCTACTGAGCATGAGCGTCTGCATCTGCTTCCCACACTGCTTCAGCAACACATGTCACAACAACCTCACCAAAGGTGTCCCTAACCTCGCTTCATGAAAATAAGCAGATTTACTAATTCTTGTTCCCCCTCCGCCACACTGCAAAGAAAATCTCACATCACCGTCCCCATCCAGGACAAAAATAGCAATATTGATTTATAAGCGTTTATTTTTAGGGGTAATGGTTTTAAAACCAAAAGAGGGTCAATTCAGATTAGGTATAAGGATGATGTATTTTACAATGAGGCTGGTAAAAAAATGGCACAGGTTGCCCAGAGAGGTGATGAATACCCCATCCCTGGAAGTGTTCAAGGTCAGGTTGGACTGGGCTTTGAGCAACCTGGTCTAGTGGAAGGTGTTCCTGCTCATTGCACAGGGGGTGGACTAGCTGGCCACTAAAGGTTCCTTCCAGCTCAAATCCTGTGATTCTAAACTGTGACTAGAGGATCTGATTCAAAATCTTCTTTATGGACACTAGTGCCACTATTACAGAAGTTGTCACTATACAACTATTTTTGTCATTATAACTACAGAAGTTATCTTGCCACACCATAGAAAAAAGTGGAATAACCAACTCTTGGCTTTAGTATTTTGCCTCCAGGATTTCTGCATCAAAACTGTGTTGCTGTGAGATTATTGTAAGACCTCTGAAAATTAATTTTGGCAATTCCATCTCAAAGATACCCTTGAAACTCTTCATGCACTCCTCTGGCACGTCCTTGCACACACACAACCAGCCATTAAAGCCATAGTATATTTGAGTAAGAGTGGGACTAAAATTAGAAAAAAAACATGAAATCAGATTAGTCATTGATGAAAGTAAAAGACCAAAGAACCCCAAAGTGGTTGAGGTGGGGAGGGATCTCTGGGGATCAATTGGTTCACCCTCCTCTGCTCAAGCAGGGACACCTTGAGCTGGTTGCCCAGGACCATGCCCAGATGGTTTCTGAACATCCCTAGGGATGGAGTCTTCACAACCTCTCTGTCACTGGTAAGACAGATTTAAAAGAAGGTCACAGCGAAGCCGTGGTTGTGACATTCCACCCCCCACTTTTTACGTTTAAAATTAACCATCTCATTTTGTAGATGTATTATTTTCAAGACCCCATACCTGCCCATAATAAATTTTCTTCTTAACAAACATAAAGCAAGACGCTGCTATTTGTGTATTCCCCAGGGACCTTTACAGCAATCTCGACTAGTACATTCCCTATAAACAAACACAGTCCTATAACTAAGGACACAAGAGTTAATTTACATCTGAATTTAACTCCTTGAGCAGCTATAGATTTCCTGATCAACCTGGGCAACTCAGATTTGTTAATTAAGACCAGAGAAAGGCAATGACACTATCACTACTCTACCTGACATGCCCGGAAAAACACATTGGAGATTGCAGGATGCTTGGATATAGAGGTATTTAAACTCAGTTCCAGCACCTCATATGAGCTGGGCTGTCAAAAGCAATCTGACCCTCCCTTCCTATCCCAAACATGCTCCCAGAAATACTTCAGGTTGCCAGCTGGCAAACACAGGGAATAAATGATGCAACAGACAGCTGGTTTTTGTCCTCTTACTGGAAAAGGGAGAAAGCAGGTTACTGAACTTTTAACCTTCTTTGGGTGTCGTATGGAAAAAAGAATGCTCTTCAAGAAATAGGGCATTTTGATACAGGAGGAAAACATCACTAATCCCAAATGCGGTCTCTGGACAGCATTTGCACAGCTAACCTCAACCTTTCCAGTGTCAAATGCTGACTCAGTGCTGCACAAAAGCCCCTTCTGCATATAAAATACAGCTCTTGACTGACTAACTTTGATATTGACCTAGAACATCACAGATCACAGGATCCCAGTATGATTTGGGTGGGAAGGGACCTTAAAGCTCAGCTCATTCCAATCTGCCTGCCATGGGCAGGGACACCTTCCACTAGAGGAGGTTGCTCCAAAGCCCCTTCCAACCTGGCCTTGAGATACCTCAGTAATGAACACAATCCTGTTCACACTCCCAGTTTCTGTGTTTTGTTTTTGTGAGAAAGGAAAAAAAAAAAAAGCATGTAATCTGTGAAAAGAGGTTTGAATTATGGACACATCATATCCTGTAGGTGACATCCACCATCTCAGGGAAACAGCAACAGCAGACATTAGAAATTTGACCTCCAGCTAAACAGATCCTACCATATCCCAAGGAATAACGTGAGAGACAGAAAGTACAGTCAGCTACAACCAAAAACATGAGCAAAGTTTTTACTGCTCATACAGTCAGTGAAGACCTGGCCATTTTTGTGTGACAGCTTCCTGTGCCTCATCTTGAGTATTCACTTCTTCAAGCAGTATTCACTTCTTCAAGCAGCTTCTCAGCAAAACACAACCAGAAACTTCTTTTCATTCTCCCTTCCCTTTTTCCTTTCCACATGGTAACTATTTCATGTGTTTTTAACATGAGTGAGATAACTGGCTGTTTGTGCAGAGAAAATTCTACTTGTAGCCGCTCGGCAGTGGTAATTGGTGACCGAGGAACGATCTGGCACAGACAGCAAGAAGGTCCCAGTGCAAGAAAAGGTCAGACTGTCCAGAGGCAGGGATGTCAGAGACAGGAGGACTCCCTTCAAGACAGTAAACTTTCCCTGGGTGCTGGGATAAGGAACAGCTGCACTTCTGCCTTGTAGACATCCTGGAATATGAGCACTCCGAGGTCCAATCTCAGTGGGTCTGAGTTTTGTAGCAAATGGCACCTTCACCTTTTCTCACGGTTTTTGGGTTTACAATCATTGAAGGAAGCAGGGAAGAAGAGCAGGTAGGCTGACTTAAAATAAAGATACAAAACATCCCTTCACATCATTCAGAAAACACAATGCAGTTTAACACCAACATTTTGCAGGGTTTATTTATTAATCCTTATTAACTCATTTCCTTGAATTTACTTTGGGAAAAATTAAAAATGCTCAATAACTTCAGAAAGGCAGCCAATGAATAGAAGGCTGCTAATAAGTCTAAGGTGCTTAATGGCCTCCATTACCACAGTATTTAACCATGTCATAATCCTTAATATTTATCATCACTGCTCCATTGTAAGGTAAGAAAATGCTCTTATCACCATTTTACAGAGAGGGGACAAAAGCTGAGGAGATAAAATGACTGCCCTTAGGTCACAGCAGAGCCTGTGGCAGAGCCAAGATTTAGCTTTCTTCTGGACCAGATTTTTTTGGATTAGTCAATAATCTGCACATGAAAAGGCTCAATGATATATATGCTTAGGTCCCAATTCTGCAGAAGCTCATTCATGGTAGTGTTAAGAAAACAAATCGTGTGTCTGATTCAGCCCCATTTAAAAATTCCTTCTGAATTTAAATCAGTCTTGACAAGCTGGACTTAAGCAACTGGGGGTGTGTTTTTTACTCAAAATCAGCCATTTAAATGGATTAATTACGTAGTACTTAACATCCATCCCTTGACACACCACTAAATTCTGCCCTGCTCTAGAAGCCCGCACTGGTTCTGCCCTTGCAAAAACTCCTGTCACTGCACACCCTTGCTCCTCTTTAACCTGTGGGCATTCTCTGCAGCCAAAAATCACTTTCTTCAACATTTAAGAAATAGGAAGCAAGTCTTGCAACGTTCTTTGGGCAACAGGTAATTGTTTGGTGCAGAGTTAATCAGGTATTCATGAAAGATTATGTCCTGACTACAAAGAAAGAGAATCTTTGCAGTAGGCAGTAGAGTTCAGTCACACGAACTCTAGGGTACTGGTGTACATACAGAAATCCTCCTCTTCATCTTAATGAAGGTCTCTGACAGCAAAACACAGAGAGCACGGACATCCACACAAAATTATTGCACTTCCAAGTAGTGGGGCTGAAGCCCCACACTGTATGCACTCTCATAATTCACTGCAAAGCACTTCCCAGTATTTTCAACAATTGGGAGATTTTTTTTTTTTTTTTAATACTGCTACCCACAGAAAAGAGGCCCCTGTTCTGCAAGTAAGAAAGCAAGAGGGCAACTCCACTTGGGAAAGGGGCATAAAGCTGTAAAAGACAGAGATCAATATTAGAAGAGAAAAGACACTTTGGGAGACAGAATTTTTTGATCAGCCTACACTGAAGATTTCCCAGAGTTCTTAAGAGAGGAGCAAGAAACTGATGGAGAAAAGGAAGATGCTGGGTAAATTTCCTGTGTACCCTTTAGCCATACAACCTGTCTGTTGTGCAAGACAGGCACACAGCCACTGCAAAAATCTCCTCTAGCTGCGTGTTTTGTCACTCATGTAAGTGATATTGCACGTCCACATGAGTGACCTTGAAACCCCCCCAAGTACTGCTGCTACTTATACATAAACAGGTGAGTTCTTTCAGCTTATCAGCCTTCCCACAGACTACTCCTATTACATCTTACAGTGCCTTTAATGTGCACTACTGAAAACTGAACAACTGTTCTCGCACACAAATGGCAGCATAAAGTATGACTTTTTGATTCCTCCTGAAAGAAGCCAAACCAGTATTTCACATGTGGTGTTCCTTAGTAGATAGTCATTGAGATAACTACTGATGCCCTTGCTCAGTTTGTTCCCAGCACATTTCAGTGGTTTTCACTTCTTCAACTGGAACTGCCACAGTTTCATGGGCACCACAAACCTGTACAAGCGTCTTCAACCCGTGGCACACATGCTGTGGCTCACTGTTCCACCCATTTTGATCACATTTCTACCTCCCCCTCTGCCCAAACTCTAGTGACCCACTGTTATGCAAAACTTGAAACAATTTGGTGTGCTTTTCTGAGAGAGGTGATGGGAGCATGACTCTTGGAACAGACGCACTGGAGCATCCAACAGTCATGGCATATGTGTGTTCTAAGTTACAGCTGAAAGGAGTTGTTAAGGTGGTCTTTGCTCTCTACTGGATAATATCAGAAATATTTAACTGTGCATCCCAGACTGTTCTGCCCAGGATGGGCCCAGGTGTCTCCCTGTGAAGGGAGACAGTGCATTTTTCCTTGGGGATGGGAACTCCAGCCTTGCGGCTGCAGCAGAGGGATGTTAGAAGCACAGCAAATTGGAACAAATCACATTTATTATTAAATTCAAAGACCCACTTTTGCCTTTCTAAAAGCAGATCAAGTCCTTATTTAAGAATTACCAAGTCTGTTTCCTAAGTATCCTGATTAGGATGAGACCTCAGAAACTCATGTTGGTTCAGGGATCAATATTTTTTTATAACTGTTGGCTGTATTTATTTGTGGCCAGCTGATGTGTACTTAGTAAATCAAACTTCAGCTCATAGGGCTTGTAACTGACATAAAGAAAGAAAACATCTCATTAGTTATATTTTGTTTTCTTAAATAATCAAGCTTCCTTCTGGCAGA
The DNA here is from genome assembly GCA_013399195.1 of Dicrurus megarhynchus. NCBI lineage: Eukaryota > Metazoa > Chordata > Aves > Passeriformes > Dicruridae > Dicrurus > Dicrurus megarhynchus. Next base: position 55,536 of record VXAD01010614.1, read on the forward strand.
AGAATTGCAGACTCCTAGAAAATACTGGATTTGGATAATTTGACTTGACAGTCACTTTGACAAGCCTTTTTACACTATCTGTCTGGGAGTTCTTTTCAGGGCTCCTGAAATTGTCTATGCTGAAGGACCTACTACAACTTCTTGAGAAGGATCTACATGTTCACATTGTGGAGTGGTCAGGTGGTAGGGAAATGTTAAACGTGCCTTCAGACGAGTTTAAATTCACAAATAACAAATAAGATGGAGACTACCATTAACTAGAGCCCATCTAATCCAGATGTGCCAGCAGCTGAAATTTCACGCGGAGGTGTGAGGGCGGCAGGTGCTTGTCTCCCATTAGCTGTTAATGGGAATTAGCAGGATGAACCCTTCAGGGATCAGCAAAGGCCTGGGTCTCTACAGCAGTTTGTTAAGCTTCTGTTCCATTTTACCACAAGTGATTCGCCTTTAAAGGTTTCACCCTCGCTCCTGTGTAGCAGACCCAGGTCTGTGGAAAGGGAGGTGTATTGGACAGCAAAGGCTCCTGAAGCTGCAGCAAATTAATGTTTGTAATGGATGGTAAGGGTCAGGCTGACTGCACAGCCTTCCATGGCTGCCAAGAAACTGGATGCAGCAAATCACCTACATTTTATGAAAATACTGCAAAACAGCAAGGACAAAAAAATGGACACAGGACTTCATTACACATTATGTTGTATAATGAAAGAGGGACAAAAAACGAACCTCCACTGGAGTTCCACGTAATGGTAAAACAAGTACAAGCAAATGATTTCATTATGCTGAATAACCATTTATTTTATACTGTCAGATTAAACATGAAATCCAGTGGTCTTTCTACACTGCCACTCCTCAAGGTGTTCTCTCTCCCTCATCTTATACAACTGATTCTGAAATCAGTTTTTTTATGCAACTGTGGCACACAGAAGTCATGGCCTGGTCTGCAGCAGCCTGATACAGGACATGGCTTTGTTACAGGAGTTCTGAAGTCCATTCAGTGTGCGGGCACAAGCTGGGAAATGGAGGCAGAGAGGCTTACTAAGGCACACAGGCATTTGAAGCTGGAGCTGTGTAGGAATCAAAGCAGTCTCTTCAGACCTTCTTACAAGTCCATTTCAAGATCTTATTGTCTTATTTCACCATTTTAGTAACTAAGTATGGATTAGGTAGCGTTTGTAAGGGTGAAGAAGACACACTCAGACAAAAAAAAAAAAAAGGACTTAATGTCTTCCTAAGGAACTTATTCCAGGAAGAGTTGTTTTGTGAGAGCAGCATGACCTCTAAAAATACTGACATCTGGTTAAAAACTGTTTCAGCTTCTTTTTTATGTAATGGTCCTTGAAGAATGGCGAGGTGCTACACCACAATAGCTTAATGTTACCTAAGAGCTCACCCACGTAAAGAATCCAGATTTCTCCAGCTCTAACTGTGCAGTTAAAGCAGTACAGGTCTCTTAATGGCAACAGACATAAAGGCATAAAAATGCTCTAACCAGTACAAGCTTTTCATATGTAGAAAATAAAATAAGTAACAGTATGAAGCACCTTGATTATCTCAATCTGTATAACTCAGATATAACTCAGTGCACTTTATACACTGCTCTAGCTTTCTCAGTTTAAAAACAACATTTTTCAACCTTTTCATGCACAGACTTTTACTTTTCACCAGTGATTCTTATGTAAAAAATTTAAGCCTACTTTCTTTGACAGGTAAGTACCATCCATGGATTGAATACAGGCTGAAACTGTCAGCCTGAAGGGAGGAAGGACACCTACCCACACTGCGTGTCTCGTAACAGCCAAAGCCTGCCCTCACTGTATTCACTGCACTCACAAAGAGCTGGGCTGCCTTGGGAGAGCCTCTTTACAGAAGCTCTGTCTGAGAAAAGCTCAACCTTTGATGCTGGAGAGGGACAACACAGGTCTTCTCACTCCGTTCAGAGGGAATGACATGCAGGGGCAGATGTCCCTATAAGCTTCAGGTGGTCAGCTAATGCTGTGGGCACTTGCACAAGATTTTATGTACCTCAGAGGGGCAGGGAGATGAATGGACAAAGGAAAGATGCAGTAGCACTTGTGATGGAAGCTGGAAAAACACAGTATTGTCTTTTTAATCACTGACAGCAGAGGAAAAGCATTTCTCCCACAGCCTGAAGAGGCAGGAAGTGAATCCCCCTCTCTCTTGTAGAATCGAGTAATACCTGTGTTGCTATTAGCAAGAGAGTTTCTGTAAAAATCAATACTAAGTATATCTTCTATTTACCTAGAAAACAGATCACAAATGCTGTGAAAAGGCTTATCATTTAGGAACATGGTTTAGGGACATGAGCTAGTGGTGGACTTGGCAGTGCTGGGTTAATGGTGGCACTCGGTGGTCTTGGGGGGCTTTTCCAACCCCAGTGATTCTGTGACTCAGCTCCCTCTAGTACAACCCTGAATATCTGCTCACCCTCTTGCAACTTCTCTATTTTGGCAAGCTGTATTTCATTATAACAATTTGATTTTTTCACGAAATCATCATAAAAATGTTCTTTTTCTCCTTTAAGATTTAGATTATATCCAGTTGTGCTACATCACACTGCCCCTGTAACTAAACCAAGAGCAGAAAGGGCTCATAGGGGACGGCTATAACGAGCTGTTGTTACTGTTTTTGTGACAGCACAGACCTTGTTATGTAGCAGACTTGAAAGAAATATGATCTAATTAAGAACCCAGTTATGATGAGTTATATGCTAGATATATATTTTTTTAAATTTAAGGAATGTACTGACTAAAATAGTAGACTATTAAATTCTGAGCTTGATTCAAAGTAGATTTTGAAGGCGTATCAGCAGGGGGCATTAATGCGACATTAAATTCCAGATGCCACACTACCAAACAACCCTGCAGAGCCTGTAATGTTTTATGTTTTTAATATATTTGGGGTTTCCCCTGTATTTTTCACATCATCATCTCATTTTTTAGAGTAGAGCTGGAATTTAAGGTCATTCGGTGGTAAGAGTAATTTGGTTAATATTCTACTGTGGGCTTCATCCTGACTTGTAAAAGAAGCCTTTGTCCCTGGTTTGTGTAGTTTGAAAGAGGAGAGGATGATTTTAAGACCAGTAAATTTGCAGCCAGCAATTTTAAAGGGGATGATCACGAGGAGGAAGAATGGGTGAGTTCATCCCTCTTGGTGACTGTTTGTTCACAAGCATCAGTTGCTCCTTGACATCAGATCGTGCACCCAACTTTCCTGTGTTTGCACTCTGACATTACTACTGACCTGGAGAAGGGAGGTGTTCCCAGAAGGCAATTTTAAATAGCAACATTTTCCCTCTCCACTGACTCTGAAATAAAAGCAACCGCAGTGATAATGTCAATTATTGCTTACAAAGAACGAACCCAGGAGTTCACGTCAGTAGGATTTTATCATGTTAGTTTTCCAACACTAACAAACAACAAAAAGACGATTTTTTCTTTTTCCCCTAAACCTCATTGAAGACAGTTTCACAAAGGTTCTCTGTCAGAAAGCTGATCTAGCAGTGAGCTGGTGACTGAAGGGGTCAGAGCTAAAAAGGAAGAGCTCTCCACTGCATTGGCTCTGCTCCTTGGTCTTTTACTCAGCGCTGATTCTCAGACCTTGGCACACTGTGATCTCACTCTCACTTTGTTCACTAATAGCATAAAAGTTACTGAACCTGGTCTGACCTTCCTGGATTAAAATCTGTGTAATTTACACCAATTCACAATCTGTCTATTGGTGTAGTGTAAAGAGAAATAAATTTAAAATTCTGACAGAGATTACATTCGTAAATTTCCTTTCCCACAATAAAAAGCTGGAAATTTAGCTAATTCTTTAAAACTGCAGTTGAGATGGTCACATAACCACTTGATTGCTGGAATGGAATTTTTAAGGAAAATTAAGAAAAGTTTTAAGTACACAGTAACACTGGGACTTTAGACAACATTTGGAAGACATACACTTTAAGGATGGGGATCAGGAAGCTGCTTGTCTGCTACGGTAGCAAACTACTCAGTAAAATTAGGTAGGTTTCAGGGCCAGACTCCAGCTTTGCCCTCTCTATGTGGGATATCATGGTATATCCCACACCTTTTCTGCCCCTCAAACACATAGCTTGTATTTCATGTGATGTCTTCTTCTCAGGTACACACAGACTGCTACCTTTGGTAGAGCAAAAATCAGTTTGCAAAAAAGCAATAGTGAAATGAAATGTGTTCCTCAAACAGCTGTACAAGTACAGGCATTCTGAACATCCTGTGAAATCGCTGGCTGTCTTCCTTGCGTGAAAATCAAGTCTCCTCTCTTAACAAAAATTGAGAACTACAATTTTCCTTTAAGGCCCCAGAAACACAAGGTCTGATAGCCTTTCAGAAAAATGTCAGGATGAGATTTATACAAGGGGGAGGAAGGGGAATAAACCTTCACTTGTCAAGAGGAAGAATATATCAGATTTTTAAAATTTTATTTTTACTTAGCACCTGAAGAACATCATCACCATTACCAAGTGTTGTTAAAACCTCCAAGCCACAAGTACAGCATATTTATCTTCCCTTGAGCAGGCCCCCTAAGGCATTTCAGCAGGTGGAATTATTAATGCTCTACCCAGTTCCAAATGGCACACAGCCAGGAGACTTCTGCTTCCAGCACGTAACACCTTAAAATGATATACAAATTGTGGTAGAGACTAAGTAATTCTCTTAACACAAAAGTCTGCATTAAAATGGCATCTGTTCAGAATTATTCCTTTTTTTAGCAACAGAAGCAGAGCAGAGATATATTTTGACTACTCTGATACTAAATTAAAAGACATCAAGAGCATTTTTTTCTCTCTTGTCCTGTCCATCTCCTCATCTCCCCATCAAGACATCTCAGAATCAGCTTTTTCAAGGGAAGAGAACACCACTGAACTTCGGGCATGTACCAGCACCAAAAATTCCTATACAGCACCTTTAATGACAAGAGCTGGCACATTTCTCAATGCAGCACTACACAGCTTTCCCCAAGGGTTAAAGACCTGATGTTGAAGCTGAGGGAGAGAGGAAACTGAGAGATACTGAGGTGGCAGATACCTGTGATCCCTTGGGACCGACTGAAAACAAGTTACCCTCCCAGGACTGGTTATCGTGTCTATCCAGTGTCTGCCTAAAAAAACAGTACAAAATTCTGGGATCGTCTCCAGAACATGTCAAGAGAGCTCTTACTGACTCCATGAAATCCAGCATCTAGCACACTAGTAAAAACTTCCGTACTTCAAGCATCATATGACCAGCCACTGCTAGGAACAGCTGCTTTGGAAGAGCTTATTTGGTTGGAAGACTTGGAACATCTTCCCCTGCTTCTTCTAAATGCAGGAGGAGTGCTCTGCACCTCATGAAACTGCCCACAAGAAGGTTAGAACATAGAAAATAGTCTGCCATGTTTTGAGAACATAGTCTGATGTTCTCAGAAACTGTTGTGCAAATTGTGCTTAAAAGGATTCAGGGTCTGCTCCTCTAAACCATGCTCTGGATCTACCTATTGGTCTGCTCCAGCCTCAGAAACACCCACATTCATGAAACTTGTTTGAATATAGCAAAGTAATAAAAAGTCCTGAAAGCTCAGAGCAACTCCAAAGAGTTTAATGAGAGCTCAGTGTTTAATTTGCCCTTCTACCTTTGAACAAGATGCGATCTTCTGTGAGAGGCTGCTTTGAGTTTGACTCTTTCTGACAGCAGTTCTTAACCTGGACTACACTGACGTGAGTCATCCAGCCCACTAGAAATAATGCAAAATCTCGTCATAATTCATTGTCTGCCTAGTTTCAGCAGCAAAAATCGCAAAATTGCAGCTTGTTTAGCTTTGAAATACCACAGTAATTCCATAAAAAAACATGGATTTGCCTGGCACAAACATGCATTTTATTTCCATGGGTCTGTGTCCTCCAAAAATGCCCCATACAGGGACTGCTCTGGAAAGTTGAAAAGCTGCCTTTGGCTAAAACAGCTTCCAACCTGATAATGGTTCACTGACTAATGTTTTTCAGTGTACAAATGGCTCATAAAAGCTGTTAAATCCATCATGAACTCTAAAGGCTTTTTAATCTAATGACTGTTTTTCCCTTACATGGAGTTGTCAGGACAATCTATTCTCCAAGTGTCCACAAGCAACAGATCCTGACAGGACACAGGATTCTGACACAACAGACTTATACATCTTTTCAGCATGCTTTTCATGATTGCTCTCTGGTATCTTCACGTGGTATCTAAGCAAAACTGTTCACAGGGAGATGCAGAGCTGTATTTTGATTTCTAATGTGTCCTTGTGGCTAGAAAAGCAAGCATCTCTCTGTAAATTAAAGGGACTGACAGTGAGAGAATCAGATGAAGATGAGAACCAGGATAAAGCAAAATACAAAAGGACCAAAGTTCTGCAGAAAGTGAAAAGCAAACCACACCAAAACACTGTCCCTTCTCAGACTGCAGACTTATGGATGCTAATGATGGATTGGGTGACATTTTTAGCAATGTATTTGAGATGGGTTCAAGGTAAAAGAAGCTAAGAGGGGACTTTTGCCCACTCTGACATATAAACAAACACCAAGAAGTGCAACAGCAGTATAGTAATACATATTCCCATCCCAAAGAATGGTTTATTCTCATACCCTGTGCATCTTCCTTGTCCAGAATATGATTCCCAGATTGTTCCTTGAAAGAAAGGAGCTACCGATTTTCCAGCTGTTGTACAATCCACAACCCACTGTCTCACCCACACATCATTGCTCCAGGAAGACCAAAAATGCTGTAAAAAAGCTGTCCATCAGACAGATCTAAAAGCTGCTGGGATCATTTCTAACTAAAGGAAGGGGAAAAGGTTTTCCTCTTCTCAGCATCTCTGCCTTGCAAGTTCAGGGAACATCTCTCCAGGGACTGAAACCTTATAATAAATTCATAGAGCGCGCATGGTTAGGAAGAGCAGCTCCTCAGAGAGCTCCTCATTCTCTCACCTTCCTCACACTGAAAGCACTTGCCAAATCTGCTCCCTTCTCAGACATTTTTGGCAGTACTTTCATCTCTTTTGTTCTGGTCATCAGTCTGCCTGTTGGGAGAGAATCTCAGTGAGAAACCAAACCTGTCAGGTTCTTAAAAGATGTCACTCTGGGAAATACAAAAGTGAGCAGAAAGGAAGCCTAATTCCAAAGCAAATCAGTACATGACCCACTTTTTTTTTTTTTTT